>PVJS01008450.1:0-53092 GCA_004027185.1 Glis glis
AGAGCTGAGGCTGGCCGCGAACCCGGATCCTCCGGTCTCCGCCTCCCAAAGTACTGGGATTACAAGCGTGCGCCACCACGCCCGGCTCAATGTAGTACCATCTTACACACTCTTATAGAGAACATTTCCACCAGCAGACGTAGTAGAACTAGACAGTCACCTTTTTCTGAAAATCGTGAGAAATTTTGTTTCAGAAAGTAGGTTGAGTCTGACCGCATAATTTCTAATTCACAGTGCAACCCTTGATTCTGTCTTTACTTTCTTTGTATCCACAGGTAAGGAGCGTCAATTCCATTTCAGTCTCTGAATGTACAGAAGATTCACTGGAGGGCACCAGGTATCTCAGCAGGAGGGAAGCCTGAGGGAGAGATTGACTGCTCCACTGGCCACCTGGCCTTCTCTGCAGAACCTCCCCCAATGACTAGGCTGAACAAACAACTTATGAGCATCCTTCACACCAGTTAGTCTTATCCCTTGGGGAGTTAATTCCTTGTCCCTGTGACTCAGCTATGAATTCCAAAACATGCTAATCTGGGCTGGAAAAGCCCTCATTAAAACAACAACAACAATGAAAAGAAAACTAAAATATATTAAACGAAATGAAGCTGGCTTTCTGATTTCTTCTTAGTTACATGGAAATGGTAATACATTTCCATGAATGGTATTGTTATCAGACCAGAGAAAGTTTCATAATCCTACCCTCCAAAGTTTCATAATCCTACCCTCCAACACTCTTGCGAGTGTGGGCTAAAAGGAGCCACCATGAGAGGCTATTAAGCAATAGAAGTCCACACTCTGAATTCCACTCAGGCTTTTGTTGGATATAGAATCATCTTAGGTGTACATTGAACATTTACTTTTACATAAAAGCCTTACAATTTCTCTGTTTTGGAGTTTTTTCTTGTTGTGCCAAAATCTTTCTGCTTTCAATCAGATAACAGATACTCTAGAAACAATACAATTTTAAGTAAGATTGAGAGAAATAAGCTCATTTGTAGATGAATATCTACAAATGTATATGCCATGTTTTCCATCAGAATAATTATATAATTGGCTTAGGTTTTCGTCAGGCCACTTTCACAGAATGAGAACAAAGTATTTGTTTAACCGCTTAGTAGTTACTATGCCCTCATGATAGATACAGAATTTTAATTGCTGGCATTGAAACTCCTTATTATCCATAATGATGAATAAAATTTCCATGAAGACAAATAAACTAGCCAAAATTACAGAGTGAGTTTGATAGTTCAAAGAGAAGTCCATACATATAATCCTATCCTTACCGAAATAACCAATTGTGCATTCAAATAATTTATATGACATTTCCAGTGCAAATACTTTTAGTATTTTCCCTATTGGGTACTTAAAAACTTTCATAGAGCATGTGATCCAAAAAATAAAATTACGAAGTGAGTTCTGCACTTAAATGTATGACTGGTTTCTTTTTCTACTTGCTTTGTTCAATAAACATTTATTGCTTTTTTTAACTTTTTATGTTCATTTATTGGTGCATTCTAAATTGTAATTATACATTTTGATATACTGAGAAGTATCTGCCTTTGTCAGTGTCAGTCTTATGTTGGCCACTTGATCTACACCCCACCACTCACACACCCCATCTCCCTCTGGGGTTTTCTTTCCTTTAGCTCTTATAACCACATATCACACTGTATATTTTCCTATTTATCTTGTACATTGCCTGTGTCCTGCTCTAGAATATAAACCTCATGAGGGCAGAGGGGCTTTTATTATTCATTACATCATTTTTCCCGAGTTCTTAAAAAAATGCCAGAAATATAGTAGGTGTTTAATAAATACTTATTGAATGAAAAGAAAATCTAATGATTACCGGATGCATGAGATATTGGAGTTTTAGTACAAGGATAAGGTAAAAATCATTTGTATCCTATAGCATTCCCATTCACTGTACAGATTGTCACTACTATAGAAACAGTAAAAAAAAAAAAAGTCTTGATTTGGGGGATTCAAGTTAAAACTGAATTATTTCCTGTCTTGAAGACCCTGTATATCTTTCTACTTGGTTTCTCAGTTGTTTCTAGAACAATCCTTTAATATAAGCACCGGAGAATGGAGACCCAGAAGGCAATGGGGAGATGCTGAAAAGCTATGAGCTAAGAATTCCTCATGGGATGAACTCCTGTTGGGTGGTAGTCATTAAAATGCAGCAATGGAGGGAGTGACCACAAAGCTGCTGAGAGGTGGCCTTGACTGAGGTGAGTTCAGACACGCACGCTTGGCTCCAGTCCTTCCTGCTGTGCTGGCGTGCAGCCACTCAAATTCAAACCTCCAGGGCTTCCATGTATCTCATAGGATTTACCGGAGGAAAACAATTGCTTTTAAAACATGCTTTAAAATTACTCTTTCAAGGGAGTTTTGTTAGGCAACAGTATGCAGGGTTGAATGAGGAGCATGAAGGCAGGAGGACCAGGTGGGCATTTCTATGGTGGTGTGGTCCTAATAGATAAGACAGCTTTGATTTAAAATGACTATGCAGCTCAGATATTCCAACAAAGGCCTGCTTTAACATAATTATATACTTTTCATTTATGACAGCCCTAAATCCAATGCAATAATGCAAGTGTGTAACCCTTAAAACTTTCTTGTAATAAATACACACATTAAGAAAGGGAAAGAGGGAGACAGGGAGAGAGGGAGGAAGGTAGGGAAGGAGGGAGGGCGGGAGGGAGGGCGAGCATCCTGCTGCACATCTCTGGCAGGAATATGGCCATGGAAATTCCGTATGTGCGAAAGTCTTTGAAGAAAGAAAGGACAAACACCATGTGTGAGTAGATATTCAGAGACAATATGAAGGGAAGAAAATGAGGTATGCTCCAAATTTCCAAAACCGCGGAAATAAGAAATACAAAAGAAAGACATCTGAAGAGTAGACTAAATTTAGAGAAATTGTGTTATTTTGTTTTAGCCGTTCAACCTTTTGTTAACACTTGTCAAAAGCATGGAAAAATCTCTGAACATTGACCCTGTGGTTCCATTAATTTTTCATGTTCTCTACATGTTTATTTTAATCTATCCCTATCTGTCCCCCCTCCCACATTCCTGAAGGGTGGACAATAGGGAAGGCTATGAGTTAAGCAGGTTAGGTTGAATGAGACCTCTTCTATACTTCCCCTTATTTCTGTATTACTGCCTTTCTTTAAGTCCCAAGTTCCCACTTATCTGCATTATTCACTCAGTGCCTATTTCAGCACGCTGCTTCCATGTGAATAGTTAAGTCTACATCCCCAGACTTTATGATGACCATGTATTCTAAGTATTCAAGAACATTCCAAATATCAGACATTTTCATTTTCTTTTCTCACTTTGCTGTTAGAGAAATTGATCGGCAAGTCCCTTCTCCTATCTGCACTTTCACCTCTCAAATGTAACATCAAGACCATTTGCTAAAGGAATTATGACATTAGCGGCATTAAGTTATAAACGACTCTAATAAAAGATAAACTATAGCTGCCTCAGGAGGGCGTTTTACTCGGCTTTTGTGCTGCTGTGACAAAAATACCTGACAAGCATGACTTAGAAGAGAAAGATTTATTTAGCTCATGGTTTAGAGGTTTAGTCCATGGTCAGCTGGTTCCAAGGAAGGAACATTATGGCAACATAGTGTGGAGGAGGAAAGCTACTTAGCTGATGGTAGCCAGGAGATAGATAGATAGATAGATAGATAGATGATAGATAGATAGATGATAGATAAATAGATGATAGTTAGATATATAGATGATAGATAGATGATAGATGATAGATAGATGATAGATAAATAGATGATAGATAGATAAATAGATAGATGATAGATTGATAGATAGATATATAGATAGATGATACATAGACAGATAGATAGATGATAGATAGATGATAGATAGATGATAGATGAATAGATGATAGATAGATGATAGATATATATATTGATAGATAGATGATAGATAGATAGATAGATAGATAGATGATAGATGATAGGTAGATAAGTAGATGATAGATAGATAGATGATAGTACAGGGACATATATAGTCCCCAATCCACACCTTCAGTGAGTCTCCTCCTCCAGGCCATGCAATACTATCTGCCTACAATATCGCCTAATAAATCCATTCAAATCATTAATGCATCACTGGGTCAATTCACGGATAAGGTTAGAACCCTCACGATTCAATTATTTCACCTCTGAACATTTTTGCACTGTGAATACATGCGATTTTCTGGGGGATATTCTATATCTACAACATAACAGATGACATAATGCTTTTCCATTTTAAATGATGTATGATTACAATGCACCAAGAAGAAAAAAAGAGGAGTTCGACAGTAAGACATATATATTCACAATGTCTTAATTTCTGTTTAAAGGGTACTTTTAGGAATTCTTTAAATACCCCTATCAACTACCCTTTCACTTATAAAAAAATCCAGACAGGGCTGTCAAAATACACTGGGCACTAGCAAGGCATTTCTAATAAAATTAAGTATCAATCATTGTTTGGCACTGAAACCACTTAGAATTTGCGATCTGGTCTATCATAATCAGTTTTTGTTATCTTTTAATATGGGAGAAATGAATCAATGACTTATGTCAATTTGATCATGATCTGTGTATATTAATACTTAATCAAAAAGGATGTGGGTCCAGGTAAATCTCATGCTCTAACAAAAACTATTATTCTAAGCTTAATAGTATCAGTTTGGTAATGGGTCCGTGATAAAGGTATCTGAAAGCCTCTCCATTTTCGTCTGCAATAACATGATATTGAATTCAAGCCTCAGTGTGAAGTTCCCGTACTGCTGGAAAAGGTGCAATGTTTTCTTAGAGAAAACACTTGGCACCGAGGTGAGGGGAATGCATAGAGGAGTGATACTAAGGGAGCCAAGAACAGATGTGAAAAAATGAGGCAGGAGCCTTTTGATTCTCTGAGGCTCGAGGCGAAGTCCCATCTGTCAAGCACCTCTCTTGGCTCTCCCCAAAGAATATGGCTCCAGCTCGGCAGATTGTCCCGGCAATTAAACTGCTCCCAGACCTGTCACATTTGTCATCGCAAACTTCCCACCACAGGCTTGTGTGAGCACTCTGAAATCCCTCTCTCCATGACTAGCCAGAGGTCTCTGGTGACCCCCCACAGCCCATCTGGGGTTTCTCCTCGTGACGTTAACATTGGAAGGCCAGAGCCAATCCCACCCCAAAACATTATACTCTACTCCCCTTTGACCAGACTGTAGAACCTATGGGAGGAGATAGAAGTTACTTGTGTCCCAGACATGCTTAGTGTTTTTTTCCTCCTTGTAGGGAACTGTAATGGTTAGATATAGAATGTCCCCTACAGAGCTCATGCATTAATATTCAGTTGATATTTAAGTCATGAGGGTTGGAATAGATTTACTGGGTTGTAACCTATGCAGGTGGGGTGTGCCTGGAGGAAGTGGGTCCCTGGGGGTGTGGCCCTGGGGACTCTGCTTTTGTCTTTGTGCACCCACTTGCTTGCTAGCTCTTGCTTCTGGCCTCCAGGAAGTGAGAGCAGAGCCTTGCTCTAGCCCTCTCTCTGCTTCCCCCCACCATGCTCTGAGCTCCACAGACCCAGCCTGACATGGGCTGAAACTCTAAAATCTCCAAAAACTGTGAGCAAATAAATCTTCCTTCCTCTAAGTTGTGTGGTCTTTTGTCTTGGATTACAGCCATGAGAATGTTGACAGAGACAGGAACTTAATACTCCCTGACTCCATGAAAAACATACATTCTTAAATTTGAAATGCCAATTTTTCACGGAAATTAAAATCTAATTATATATATACGCCACATGATCTGGGACTTGCCACCTCTCAAAGGGAGACGTGCACCATCAGGAAACAAGAAGCAGAAGCATCTGGTCGGGAATCAATCGGACCCATCTGGACCACGTCCCAGCTCCATCACTCACCACTCAATGTGCAGCATGGGTACCTTGTTATACCTCTCATCTGAGCTTTCCTTATCTCTAAATTGGTGTAATTACCTGCATTTCTTAGAGTTTCTGTGAACATTGAATGGGATGGTATGAGGACACAGGACATATTGCAGGTGATGAGTATATCTTCCTCATCTCCAGCCAGTCTCTCTGACATGACCTCCCCAAGAGGGAATGGGTAGTAAAGGATGCTTGATGAGGGGGATTTTTTCCACATTTTATTCATTTGTTTATTTTATTATTTATTTTGCAGTACTAGGGATTGAACCCAGGGGCATTCTACCTCTGAGCTACACCCCCAGCCCTATTTTTTATTCTTTATTTTGAAACAGGGTGTCACTAGGTTGCAGAGGGCCTCACTAAGTAGCTGAGGCTAGCGGCAAACCTGCGATCCTCCTGTTTCAGCCTTCCAAGTACTGGAATTACAAGCATGCGCCATTACACCTGGTTTGTTTGTTTATTTTTTAAAGCATTGCCAACTCTATGTGCATTTCCAGCATTGCAAAAAAAAAAAAAGAGGAAGAGATAAGTCATTTGCAGCTATTTTCCAATTTTAACCATATCTTTAGAAGATCTTAAAAGCCTAAAATCAACTAAACAGGCTAATTTATACCATTTGTAAGGTCACCTGGCAAAATACGAACAAAACCAATTCTCTCTCATACATACATGTATGCATTATTATAATGCTATTAATGAGACATTTTTCTATTTGCCATTGTATTCTTATCTACATGATTAATTTCTAAATTATTTTATGGCTTTGGGGCCAAGAGTAAAGAAAATAGGAAATGATTGTCTTAACAAAATTTACCTTAAAAATAAGAGTATGTAAGAATTGGGGAGAAATTTAATATTCTAACTTGAAGACAGACAAATTATTAACAAAAGGTCAAGAAGATATGTGCCACATTTAATTTTTTCATGGGTCATACTAATTTAATTTTTATTCATAGGTCATACTATGAATAACATAGATTTTTAACAAAGTATCTGCCTTCCAATAGTCTAAAAAACAAGTGTGGTTTCAAAAGAAATACATATTTTGTTTTCTTTGTTTTGTTATTGATTCAGTTTCAGAAAAACTTTTGTACACGCTTTTTTGCTCACTCTTCATTCTTATCAAAAGGATTAAAAACACATTTTGAATATACAACTCATACAACATATAGATAAGCCTGTGTCTAACAGGATAAAATAAATATTTGTGTTATCCTGAAAAATTGAAAACTGTAAGCTGAGAAACTCAACAGAGAAACTCCAGGTACAAAAGAGGTACAGTCTACATGCTATTTGTTTCAGTGAGATAAAATTTAGCCTTTTTCAATATGATACTTTGTGATTGACAATACAGATTTTACACCCCAAAGTTTGGGAGACTCAACTATAATATGCTAAATGGTTACTCCATGTTGTCTCAGAGAGGATCCTGGCAAAGGAATTTCTTTACTGAGATTTCTAGACAGCCACCTCTGTGCTATTATGCCAACACTTCATCTACTATTGTTACTCTTCTTGGCCAGACAGGATGGCTCACCTAAGTGCCAACCAACATCCTTTGAATAGGTTGGAAATGCCCAGGGTCTGGAGGTGAACTCCAGTGAGCAAGACCGAAGATCTGCTATGCACCCTCCTCCTGGGGTCCATCCAGCTAAGAGGAATTTGTCTATAGAAGTTTTCGGAATTATCTATAAACTAAATGAAAGATAACACACCGGGAACATTCATATCGAGACCATAACTTTCTCAAATTATGAACTACTAAGAAACAAAACTTACAAACTTTAAAGATAAGTACTGTGTTGAAACCAGCTCTTTAGCTCTTTCTTTGACAATATTTACAATCCTTTACAATTCTTGTTTCTCTAACTATAAAACAGTATACGTCAGTATGCAGCATTGTATGTGCTATTTATGACTCTGTGCTGAAACCCAACTTTTTTTTTTTTGGTACTGGGGATGGAACCCTGGATCATTCTACCTCCAAGCTACACCCATTTTTAAAACTATCAAGTAGCAAATTAAAACCACTACATTGAGGGTACAACAAATGAGAAACTTTTTTTTACATTAGCTGTTTATGTACAGTAAGTATTTTAATTATTAGATTTTTTATTTCGAAGTCATGAATAGATATTTTATCCTCATACCAAATTCTTCGATTAAGCTCTATCTTCCTCATATCTGGTGTTCTGAAAATATTTGGTGTATATAAATTAAAACATATGTGGTTATTTGTGTGTGTGTGTGTGTGTGTGTGTGTGTGTGTGTATGTGCGTATACATAAACACAGTCTTTTCTCAGGATCCATGGGCAATTGGTTCTAGGACCCCTGAAAATACTAAAACTCAGAGATGCTCAAGAACCATGTGTAAAATACTGTTATATTTATCCTAAACATATCCTCCCAATATACTTAAAATCATCTCTAGGTTATTTATGACACCTAATACCAAGTAAATGCTATGAAAATAGTTATTATACTGTATTGTTTAGATAATGATGGAAAGAAAGAAGTACATGATCAATATAGATGCTATTATTTTCAGTCTGTGGTTGGTTTAATTTGCAGATGTAGAACCTGTGGATGTGGAGGCTAACTGCAAGGTATAACTTAAAATCATGTATCATATATACCTAAAATGCATGTGTGTGTGTATGTGTGTGTGTGTGTGTGTGCACATGCACATTTATATATGCACATATATAATTTACATTTTCTTTACAAGCAGTATATACTATTCAGAAAGGCCCTTTTCCTTTCTTTTCATCTTTCCATTTTTTGGAGTGTTTTGTTGGCTCATTGTTATTAATCTTTAGCTCTTTCATGTAAATTTTGGAGTCAGCTTGTCAATTTCCACAGCACACTGTCTAGGAATTTCGATTGGGTTCTTGTGACTGTAACTTTGGTTTCCTCTTAATCTTTTCTGTTGTTGTTTTTAAGTTATTGTTATGATTTTATTATTGATTGTTTTTCTCATAATAAATGATGCTTTATATATGGCCATCCTTTGAAGTGTAGATCCAAGGTGCTTTCCTCCAGAGAAGATCTGTTTGTCTCAGCTGGGCTTTGGGGGACTCTTTCCATCTGCAGCACTTCACAACAAATTCTTTGTTGAGTTTTCCCCTCTGTTCAAAGTCAAAGTTGAGTAAATTTGGTTTCTGCGTGCCTCTATACCAGCTCTACCTCATCACTTCTCCTTCTTACAGTGTGTCCTACTGAGTCTTGGCCCTGTTTAAGAGTTTAACCCCCACTAAAAATTCTTTAAAGGGAAAATATAACATTACCACAAAGTGCAAAGTATAATTAATTCCACAAATCTCTTACTTCAAGCAACAGTAAAAATCGCTGCATACATGTTTCTACAGTGCTTGAATCTCTTAGTGGAATCTGAATAATGGTTGAAAGTAACAACCACAATTACTACAGTGATGAAGAGGAGGAAGGATACATTTATTGAGTGCTTATTATGTCCTAGAAATTGTGCTAAGTGCCTTAAAGCATTACTGTGCTCAATTGTCACAAGATGGCTCTATGAGCTCCATTTCCCAGTTGAGGAAATTAAACATAGAGGACAGTGAGTAACTTGTTAAAGGCCATCTAAGTGGTTGATGTGGAATTAGACTTCAGATCTCTCTAATTCTATAGAGCCGATTCCTTTGGCAATATGTCATGGGTGTACAGATATTACCAAACATTTCTCCAAATCTTAAGAGTGTAAAAATGAAAGGAGGTGTTAGGACTGGTTGACAAGAACTAAGTCGGAACTTTAGGAGTATTGGGAGATATGGAAATTAAGCTACAGTATATCTGTGGATGTGGTGAGTATATTAACCGATGTAGTTCAATGGTTTGAATGAGTTGAGAAACCGTTTACAGGAACTGTTTCCTACTGGCCAGCAATTTCAAGTTCAAACCATCTGGATAGATTTTGGTGCCTCACTCAATTTCTTTGTTTTTTTAATATATATACTTTTATTGGTGCATTGTAATGATATATCATATTGAGGTTTAGTGTGATAGAAACGTAAAGATTTCTTAGATCTAGGTTTCAACACTGATTTTTCAAAAGACCATTTCCTTAGTATACCTAGGTTTGAAGAACCTGGTTCCAATCAAAAATGTTATGAAACCAACCTTAATTGTCTAATTGATGGTGGGAGCTTATATTCCCCCAACAGGGACGCAGGATGTCTATAGCGGGCACTATTTTTAAGAACAGGTCACCCAAAAAGACTAAGATCTTTGGGGTCCAGAATCAAAATAGAATATGATCATTTTATATATATATAAAATAAATATATATTGAATAAAAATATATATTAAATAAATATATTAAATAACATATATATTAAATAATATATATATATATACATTTTTAATTTTGGCAATCTATTGAAATCATGGCTATTTTTATAAAGTCATGACTGGTTACCTATAATGATATCATCCCTTCTCTTCTTGATTCTCACTCCTTTTCTCCTAGCCTCCAAACCTCTTTTCTTCTATTGACTTATTTTTTTTAAATTTACCTTCATACATTTTATGTTTCCTAATTATAAATATATATTTTATAAATTATTTTCATAGACACTTTAGAGAGCAAGACATTATCCTATAAAACTATTTGGTGTTAGTCAATGATTATCACATTAATCCCAGAAGGTAGCTTTGACATGGTCATGATTTTCTCACCTAAAATTTATAGGGGAAAGTTTCTTTTTTCCTATTTATTTTTTTAATTTTTCGGTATGGGGGATTGAATCCAGGGGCATTGTACCTGTGAAGCTACACCCCCAGCCCTTTTTATTAGTTAATTAATTTTTTGAAACAGAGTCTCACTAGGTTGTTGAGGGCCTTGCTAGGTTGCTGAGGCTGGCCTTGAACCTGCAATCCTCCTGTCTCAGCCTCCCAAATACTTGGATTTCAGGCATGCGCCACCATGCCTGGAAAAGGGTATGATTTCTACCAGCCTAATTGTATTCTTTTAAAAATGTTTAACTTAAAATAAGCATTGTTTTAGTTTATAAAATTAATTTTACTGTGTTTATCAAAGTTATAAAATTATTTGTTAATATAGTTGACAAACTTAATTGCTTATAAATTAATTGCTTATTATATGTTTAAACACTGAGAAATGCCAAGTGTAAGGAAGTACGTCCCTTTCTCTTTTTTATGCTCTTCAGCATAGAATAATTTTATTTACCACCTATGCTATTTTAATCATAAATCAACAGTTTTGAATTTGAAAAAATGTTATCAATTTTTACGATCTAGCTAACATGAATACACCTAAATAAACACTTCAGTGGAATTAATGTTTATTGTCAAACAGAGCTTTAGAGAAAGAAATGTCAAAATATAAAACTGCCTCTATTAAACCTTTCTCTTGATGAATTTCAGGGATGTGTTTATTGAACAGAAGAACAACTAATAGATAACTCATCTTTATAGGGTGTCTGTTGCCACGGTAATAGGACCATGACATCTTTACAAGGGAAGGTTTTGTTCTCAAAACAATAATGACTAACATCCTGTAGCCTTCATGCAAATCCAGAGGTGAGGAGGATGGGCTGTTCCCCCGAGCAGGAGCGAGCTTAGAACCCTGCTGATTTCAGTGAGGCACATCTGCCTATCAGATCCTAAAGCCTGGTATTCACAGACTTATTTAGTCTATACAAGTTCCTGCTCATTTTTTTGTTCCTACAGAAATATTAAGTTAGCAAAATAAAAAGTGTCAAGAGCCATCTTAGAATGCACACTGAGATTATCATCTTGGACCAGCTCAGTTTGAATACACAGTATTTGGCTGGGTGGGATTTGTCCACAAGTAGACACACTCCAAGGGTCCTGGTGTAATCTTCAAGGTGTGGTCTTTGATGTCCTCTCCCCCCACTAATGTCTAATCCCTCCTTCTACTAAGCTTGTCAATATGTCTGCTTCACTGACCTTCTTTATTGTAACTCATGACAATTATTGTTTCTGTGTTTGATACACTTTTATGATGCCTTGTCTAAAGTTTCTATAAAAGCAAGGTGCTGCCTACAGATGAGAGGAGAATTTGTCATCTCTTTCTCCTCCCCGACCCCCCCATTATTAAATTCTCTGCAAATTATCTTATCAGGCTTCGTGTCATTTTCGTGCGAGAAGACTATTGATCAGGAAGCTGCCTGGTGCAGCGACCTTCCGTGGCAGGAACCACAGAACAATTTTCAGGAAGCTGTCTGGTGCAGCGACCTTCTGTGGCAGGAACCACGGAATAGTTTTCAGGGAGCTGCTTTAAAGCGGCAACCTTCCGTGGTGGGACTATGGAGCAAGCAACGTCCACTAGAGCACCCAATAAAAAAGGATTGTTTTTGAGCAAAGAACAGGAAAAGAATGTGTTTACACTCAATAAATGGTCACTGTTGGTGCAGTGATTTCCTAGGTGGGTATACCTCATCTTTAATTAACATGGCATATAATTCCATTAAATGAAAACAAAAGCACAGCTTTAGACTATGGTATGTTAATATAAAACACTCCAAATTGCTCAGATTCCCCAAATTTTTACTTTTCGAATGCTTCTAAGTCATCCATTCACATGTATGTGTCTCTAATATTTATTCATTCTCATGCTTAATATGTAGCATGAGTGCAGGTCTGTGAGCACATGTGCATGCGTGTGCACGCACGTGTGTGTATGTGAGGGAAGTGTTGCAGGATCAAGGGGATGGTCATCTGGATTTCGAGACCTAGAAGAAGTTTATCATGATGTTAGGTAGTGGGTATTAAATCAGGCGCTTAGATGATTCATTATTGTGCAGAATTAAAAAAAATATTTAGCCAAATTAACCTGTCTTTCTTACGTGGGGCTAATACCCAGCTCTTGTGACAAATCCCATTTACTGAGGGTAGATCAAATCAAAGAAGTCCAGCTCAGAGGATGCTTGTATCCAGCAGGCAAAACTGTCAAACCAGCTTAGAACTTAATTAGAGCTAGGAAGTATTGATTACTGTGCCTGGGTGTTTAGTCTTAATTCTGTTTCTTTCCCCTTGCTTTGTTTTTACTTCCCGTGTTCCTCTGCCTGTCTCCACTCTTTTTGTCTTTCCATGTTTTCTTTAGATCACTCCTTCACTCAGTTTCAGAATGATCCTTCTGAGAATCAGCCGATGAGATAGGATGAGGGACGGAAAGCTCAGAAGTTGGAAACAATTTCTGAACTGTCATGAAAGTCCTCACACCAGTTCTCCACCTGAGATTCCTCCAAACAAATCTCCAGACACACTCTGTGTAGCGTTCCAGCCATCAGAGATTGACATCTTCTATCAGGTGCTCTTCCTGGGGTTTTATATTCAGGGCTACTCTGTGTTTCGCGAGGCCATGTGTGCTTGGGGGGGGTTCAAGCATGATCATTCAAGATCTACTCTATTTGGGGCATTTCGGAACTCATTTCCTGGTCCTTGTCTCACTTAATCCTAACCTCAATCATCTAATTTAAGCATTACCATCTCCATTTTACAAGTAGAGACTCAAAACTTCATCTGTGAGCAATCACATAGTCCCTAAATGGAAAATATTTTATTTTAAACTAGTCTTCAGTCCCAAATCTATACATTCTTTGTGTGTAACATAGAAAGTATGTGTGTGTGTGTACTTACGTGAGTGACTATAGAAGAAGAACAATTACTAGAATCTTGGGAATAAAAGCTTAAGTTCAACTACTCAATGTAGTAAAATACATATGAAATTAGTTAAATAAGATATTATAGATAAATAATTATATAATTGCAGTTATAATTAAATATAGTATTATAGTTACATAAAATAATTAAGATGAATCCAACACAATCTGCGTATTATTTAAACCAACATAATAAATCATACAATGACCCTTTTATACTAAGTCTTTATGTCAGAGATCTCAAAACTCATTTAGCCAGCTTGACATTTGGTCTCTGACTTTAAAATATACAAAATGGACTCCTCCATTGTGCATAAAACAAATTTATAATTATTCTAATAACATAGTCACAAAGCAACTAGAGTTTTCAGTCATTGTATGTTTTAACTGGTTTTATTTGCTTTAGAAATCCATGTTACTAAATAATAATCTTCAAACAGGATCTGAATGATAAATTCATTTCGCCAACTTCATATGACCAGATAATGTTCCAGTTAAAAGTAAAATCTGGAGTTTTCAAATATCAAAGTGCTGTTACGTGACTTATAACAAAAATGTAATCACGTTGATTAATTGAAACGCTTCGTTTTCGCCTAGGATCATTGTCGATGTGTTAGATTATTCCATGAAATAAAATATCTCATTACTCTAGGACTTCAGGAAAATACATAGTTCATTCAGGGCAATAAAACAGTGGATTTCATGTTAGACATTTTTTTAAATAGGAAAACTTCCTAGGAAGGTAATGTAGTTTTATTTACTTTTTTTTCTTTTGGGTATTGGGAATTGAACCTGGGTGCATTCTACCTCCAAGCTACACCCCCAGCCTTTTCTAATTTTTATTTTGAAACAGGGTCTCACTAAATTGCTCAGGCTGTCCTTGAACCTGCTATCCTGTCTCAGCCTCCCAAGTACTGGGATTATAAGAGCTCACCATGCCCAGCAGTTTTATTCCTTACATTGGATTAAGATTGATGGAAAACTATTGGAAGCCTTTGTGGGACCGACCACACAGTGCATGGAGCATTTCTGTCTATAATTCACATATTTTCTGCAGTCCTACTTTCAGATTAACTTTGAAAATAATTAATGAGAGTGCATCCAAAGTTGTGTTTAAAAGGATATACTCGATTTTTCTTCTTTAAAGTATAATAATATTTACTTGACTCAAAATTTATGTATTAGATTCCTTATCGTTAGTTTTGTTATGGTTAGCTATAAAATGTCCCCTAAAGAGTTCACTTATTAATGTTTGCAGCTGATGTAATTGAGTCATGAGGGTTCTAATCCCAGAAGCGGATAAATCCATTGTAATGGATTTACCTGGGTGAAACCTGTAGGCTGGTAGGGTGTGGCTGGAGGAGGTAGTCCCTGGGGATGCAGCCTTGGGGATTATATAAATGGTTCCTCCTCCTCTCACTCTGATGGAAAGGGTTCAGCCCATGTGCTCTCCCTCATTCTGCTTCCCTCTGCCCTGCCCTGAGACCTGTGATCCCCAGCCTCACATGGAATGAACCCCAAACTGTAAGAAAATAAATATTCTTTCCTCTAAGTTATGTGGTCAATCTTTTAGATTATATCTGCATGAATGCTGATTAGAACAGTGTTATACTAAAAGAACCAAGTCAACTTAATCTAGTATTTTCATCCTCTTCATTCTAGATAGAACTTTTTTTTATAAACTAGAAGACATTTTAGGGAAGAAATATTCATGAGAACAATTCCTTCTCTATCTACAACCATATACTCAATTCATAACAAAGCCCCTCTTCAAAAATGAAAAAATAATGATAATAATTATATTCGTGAAAAAAGAAAAAAAAACTATTTTCTTTTGAGAAAATAAATACCAGGATTTAGTTAGTATTCTTTTTTTTTCCCCAAAGCAGCTATGAATTCTTGTAGTATCTTCAAAAGTGATAAGCTTGGACAAAAAAGTATACAATTTTTCTTTTGTTGAAATGTTGGATATGAAACAGAATTTGATAATGAATACAAAATGTTACAAGATTCTCCTGGTAAATATTGTAATTACTTGGCAGTAGACATTGAAAGCCTATTTGAAATTCATTCTTGTAACTGAAGAATAAAAACTTTGCCTTTACACTTAAAGGCAAAGGAGAGAAAAATAATGGTGAATTTGATCCTTTTATCTCCAACTGGTACACATATTGAGGTTTCTCTAACTGTAGAGTCAAAACCCTAATGGTGCTGTCTTTCAAGGAGAGCTGATTCATAGTTCTTTCTTCCTTTTTTTTGTGGTACTGGGGATTGAGCCCAGGGGCATTCTACCTCTAAGCTACACCCCTAGCCCTATTTTATTTTTATTTTGAAACAGGGTCTCACTAGGTTGATGAGAGTCTCACTACTTGTTGAGACTGTCCTCGAACCTGCAATCCTCCTGTCTCAGCCTCCCAAGTACTGGGATTACAAGTGTGCACCACTATGCCCAGCTTCTTACTTTCAACTACTATGCACATATGCACATATGCAGGATGGCTTCCCAGTCAATATCGACTCCCCAGACCCCTCTCCTGGTCTGCATTTCAATTTAGAGTGCTTTGAGAATATTTTGTATTTCTCAACCTAGAAAACACAAATGTAGTTGAAACCTAAATTCCCAGCTTCTCTGAGACTTCTTGTACTTTTCCTGTCTGCTGTCAATTTGTGACAACATCATTAGCTCAAACTTCCTGGCCAGAAATATATGGGATATTTTTGGGTATTGGGAGGAATTAAAGAATGATCAAGCACTGTCAGCTCCTCATTTGACATCTATCTCAGAGACACTCATTCTTCCCATTTCTCCTGTCACCACTGTGACATAGGCTCTTGTCACTTCCTATTCCGTTTACCACCACGGCTTCCCACTCATGTCCTATCAGTCTTGGGCTCCCAAATCTAGACTGTGTCTCACTCACTGCCAGAGAATCGTGCCCAAATTTCAACTTTATCAATACTCCATTCTGTCCCAAAATATTCGATGGCTGGTCCTGCCATTTGTAACCACAGGCAAGTCATAAAGTCTCGGTAGTCTAAACTTGTCTCTAACTATTCCCTGAAAAATAATGCTTTCATTCTTTTAAATAAGTCTTCTTTCCTCCTCAAGATGTAAGGTAGTAAAGTTTAATGCTGGGCTTTTTTCCTTTAGGCTTGGACTGCCTTGTTACCTCTGTTCCACTGATTCACATCCCCATCTCCCTTGAATAGATAAGCCCAATGTCTGCCAGGAAGCTTTAGCTGACCACCTCATCGTCAGGAGACAGAGTGGAAATCTGAACATAGCAAGCTAAGAACAGCTGGAGAAATGTATTGATAAAATAATATCACATCACTGAATACATTTATTATGCAAAAGTTTAAAATATTTCAAAGAAATTCTTATTTTGCATTTTATCTACAGAATAAATGTATAATTGTGTATATGTGAATTCCTGTATATGTGTGTGAGAGTGTGTATGTATGTGTGTGAGTGTGTGTGTGCGTGTGTGAGTGTATGTGTGTATGTGTGTGTGAGTGTGTGTGAGTGTATGTGTGTGTGTGTGACCGTGAGTGTGTGTGTGAGTGTGTGTGTGAGTGTGTGAGTGTGTGTTGGGCCAAGGAGAACCAGAGAATGTTAGGGTTAGAAAGACATTCATTTTGAAAGTCTCACTTTCCTAATTCTGCAGGGTAGAAATCCGAGATTCAGAGAATGCACATGACTCCCCAGGCCTGCACTGGTGGCAGTTAAGCCTTCAGCCCTGCTCCCTGTCTGTAATGACACGTACAGATAAGAAGCTGCATTGGAGCATGCAACCCATCTCTACCTCACAAAAATGCCAACATCTTTCCTCAAAATCCAGATGTTGATGGATCTGGTTTTATCTTTAAAATTGCTTCATTAATAATCCACTATGATTCTTATGTAACATGTAATTAGCATAAAATTCATTTAGATGCTCTCCATTAAAAAAAAAGTTATGTTATTTCAATGGTTGTAAGACTGCTATTTTCAGACCAATTGATGGTTTCCAACTCATATAAAATCAGTAATGAACCTTTTGGCAACAACAGAGCAGAGCTGGTGACACAAGAAATATAATAGCACAGAACGTCGCCTTCCTCCAGTGCTAAACTCTGAAGGAAGGAAGGAAGGAAGGAAGGAAGGAAGGAAGGAAGGAAGGGAGGGAGAAAGGAAATGTCAAAATAGATGTTTAGCGATACCATGCATCAGAAAGACAATGAAATGCCTCAGGTTGGAATAATTTCCCTTGCAGGTAGAAGAAAAATTAACTAAATAGAGGCAGACCATACTAAGAAATCATGTAAAACCAAGGGGGATTTCTGTAGAAACACTTCCTTAAGTAAACCACAGTATGCAAGGAAGAAAGGTCAGAGGACTAGTGTCACCCCAGAAGGCAGCAGATTTTTTAGATCAAATCCAACTCAAACAGCCAATGCATTATTTGGTTTCCCGAGGGACAAGGAAAGACATAAGAGGAGATGTGTTTCTGAAGTTTTTATATTAGAAGGAAAAATACAAAAAGAAGAAGAAAAGGAAGAAGGGAAGGAAAAAAAAACAGACAAAGCAATGATATGGTATGAGTGAGGACCAATTGTCTTTAAATATATTCTGCCCAGAAATCACCTAATGAGACATAGCACTTAGGAAGTTTGTATTTATTACCCAGTGGCCACTTTCTACTGTGATGCTTCTAGAATCATCTATGGACACTTTGTGTGTTAACTGAAAAGAGCTAAAGCCTTAACTTCCCTGATTTCCCTCCCGAGAATGAGGACGTGGCTCCAGATGTGTAGGTTAATGCTCAAAATTTTTTTCAATCTCAGATGTCCAAAATTCATGCAAAATATGTTCTGTTCCCTCAACGTGAGTCTAATTCTTTACCGTCCTCTCCAAACACCTGTAACGTGACAATTCCGTAAATAATGCTGGTCGCATTCATCCTATGACATCACTTCTCTACTGTCCCACTACTCACTCATCAGGGCTTGTTATTTTTCATTTAAAATAAAATGCAGAAAGTACATATATTGCAATATATAAAAATATAATAATAGAAAGGACTCGAAGGTCAAGGAGCAGGGTTACACCCGCATTTGGTTGTCAGAGTCTGATCTACTCTAACCAAACAAACTCTCAGCTGGGCAGATCAACCTTTTAATATATCAGCTATGTGGCCAAAAGAGAAAAGAAATTTTCATCTTTGTTCTAGAAATTATTTTTAATCCAGGAAAGATACAAGTGAAAAATATTTGAGTTTTCTTATCAAGAATCTGTATTGTTTTAAAGTTCAGATGCACGCACAATAGATATTCCCACCAATTTTTGTTATGTAGGTATTTTACTTTTCAATACTTGTACTAGATATGAGTGTTGGGTCATAATAGATTTTTAGATTAATGATGAATGAAGAGTCTGAAACAAAATTGATTAGAACTATTATGCTCCGAGGGCCTAGTGGTTACCCAAGTGCAAAGTAAGTGCGTTGCTTTAACTTTGAGGCTGCATGTTATGTTTGGTTCAGAAATCAGTTATCTACTTAGAAAGCAATTTTCTACAGCAGAAAAGATGTGATTTTTCTTTAAAACATGGAACATAATAGGTGCAATTATTTGGATGCAGGATATACAAAACTTCACCGCAAATGGTGCATAAATGTGGTCTCATTTTGCATTGATTTATGAGCCATATATGGCACGGCCCTCCATATCCCCTGCATCAGGTATAAATATATTGATGTGGAACTATATAGTCATATCTACCCATTGTGAAATAGAATTACCTGAAACTCAGTACAGAACAGTGGCCTATGTAACGGTGCATTTACACAATGACGCTAATGTAGGAATGTTAAATTGAGCTACATAAAATGTTTATAATATTTCTCCAAACCAGGACACCCAGGAGAGCTTTTATTTTCACTACTTTGGGGCCATTTTTATCCTAAATAGCAAGTCCATTTTGGGTTCTTAAGACATCTGGGCAACTGAAAGAATCTCTGGGAATGTTCTTTATTCAATCACCAATCCTGGTTCCCTTTTCCTACAACAAATGACTCCTGGATTTTAATTTCTGCTTATTTGCTATCCATAGAATCCCTGTATTTCCTTTTTTTTTTTTTTTTTTGCGGAACTGGGGATAGAACCCAGGGGAATTCTACCTCCAAGCTACATACACCCCTAGCCCTATTTTTTATTCTTTATTTTGAAACCGGGTCTCACTAAGTTGCGGAGGGCCTCACTAAGTAGCTGAGGCTGGCCACGAACCCGGATCCTCTGGTCTCAACCTCCCAAGTACTGGGATTACAAGCGTGCGCCACCATGCCCGGCCTGTAATTTCCTATTTATGGATAATAGCCGGCACTCATTTATAGGAATTAAAAGTCAATTCTCTAGATAATTAGCAATGTACTTAATTATTATGGGAAGAATTTTATGTTAAATATATTCCTGTTATATGATAAATCCAAGCACGATTTATTGCAGAGAGCTCACTGGAGCATTTATTGTTTATTGAATTTACAAACATAAATTGATAGAGTCCTGCATGTGAGGCTCTATGCTAGTACCAGCCCATGCAGAAACGGAGGAAGGAGTGATCTTTCACAGCAAATGTCATGGAACTCATTAGATTTTTGCCATCAGAAGAGATTTTCAGGTCTGACTAAACCCAGTAGCTATCCTCCGTTGCTGATTCACAGCTGGGATGCTTCATAGCACAGAGCAGCACAGCCACAGAACTCTCAGACTTAAAAGAGCAGCCCATATAGGCTGATAGAGAAAACTTGAAGCTATCTCAAATGAGAAAGCATGACTTGTCTGAAACTCTGAGTCAGAGACGTGGCCTCCGTGTTGCGGACTATGTGAAGCATAGAGATAAAGGTCAGGAGCCAACGTAGAGCAAGACCTCACTCCGATAATGGTTTCATCAAACTCTCCAGTGAACAGGCTTTAGAATTGTTATGAGACCTACTCAGCATTGTGCTTGTAGTTTGTTTTTAATATAATTTATGACTTATCAAGCTTTTGGGGAAATTATATGCAATTCTTATTGCAATTCTTATTCCATTACCAATTGTTCTGTGGATATTACCATCTGCGAATTAAACCATGCAAGTATTGTGACAAACAGAAAATGGCTAATTGGGTCTAGGATTCTAAAAGCTGGAGTGGAGAGACCTTTTCACAGAAAGCAGCAACGCGTATGCCTATCCTATCCGGCTGCACTATTTAGGAAAATGGATACTTGAGACAGACTCAGATTGTACAATAAAAAGTAGCAATTAGGGAGATAGCAAAAAAAACACAACCAAGAATTAGGGAAAGCCGTCTATGGAAGAAGAGGGCAAGGCATAGAAAGGAGAAGGGACCTATCAGGTAAAAGGAATCATGTGCTAGTCTTTTTGCAAGTATAAGTTGTTTTTCTCTTCCCTTCATTAATAATGTTTAATTCTTTGGTTGTCTCTTTATTTTTCCTTGTGAGCTCATCTTTTTATTCCCTTGCAACTTCAGCTGTCTTGGTAACAAAAACAAAACAAAGAATAATATAAACAGACCAATTTCATGTACATAAATTTCAAAAACATGCCAACGTAACCATGATGTTTACAAAAGATATACGTGATTAAATTCATAAAGGAAAACAAGAGAATGATAAATTTAAAAGCAAGTCCTGAGAAGGATATTACCTCTGTGGTAAATGGAATGACTAGAGAGTATACAAAGGGGCTTCAAAGGAAATGGTTCTATTTCTTAAGCTGGGCAGTGACAACATGGTTTATCCTTTAAACATGGTCTTAGGATATGTTCTTTGAGAAGCAAATTCTTTTTTTTGTTTGTTTGTTTTTGTGGTACCAGGGATTGAACACAGAGGCGTTCTACCTCCGCGCTATGCCCCTGGCCCTATTTTTTATGCTTTATTTTGAAACTGGGTCTCACGAGGTTGTGGAGGGCCTCACTAAGGAGAGAGAGAGAGAGAGAGAGAGAGAGACAGAGAGAGAGAGAGACAGAGCGAGAGCTGAGGCTGGCCGCGAACCCGGATCCTCCGGTCTCCGCCTCCCAAAGTATTGGGATTACAAGTGTGCGCCACCACGCCCGGCTGAGAAGCAAATTCTGAGATACAGCTAGCGTGCAGGATGTCAAGTAGAGTTTGTCTTTGGGATCAACATCTGTGGAAAGGAGGGGAAGAAAGCAAGATTGGTCCAGGGAGAAGGCCAGCTCTGAAGGGGACTTGCCACCTTCAGCCAGACCCGTGCAGATCTCCAAGATGAGCCATCAGAGTTGTCCCAGGTGAGCTAGGAATGACTCAGCATTTACACCACCTCTTCAGTCCTTACATGTGAGCCGTCCCCATAGGTGCAGCTGAGTTTGTCCCTAAGGGGTTATAGGTCCAGGCTGTCTACCTCCAGGACTTCCTGCATCCAGGATAACAGGCCATCCTTCATACAACATATGAATGGCGCATTTGATTTTATAACAGCACAGTGCTTAGGTAACAGATTTAAGCATGGCTCCAACCTATCAACTCACTGTTTTTGGAATAGGATCATTTCTTTTACCTGACATCAAAGAAAACATATGTTTTATATAGCACCCTGCACCTTTTTCTCCCAGTTTTTCAATGAAAACACATTTTCAAATTCTTTCAGTACCCTGAAAGAATATTGTCATGATCTAGAGTAGAGAAGACTCTGGCTGTGAATGTGCAGTCCTTTTTTTTTTTTCACCTAAGTCTAGAATTGCATATTTTTTCAGGGTGGGTTAAACTCTCCAGTTTTCCAGCCATTTTTCTTCACTGAAGAAGCTAGAAGCTACACAGGCATCAGCTTTGCCTTTCTTTTCCAGTTTTCATTTAGTATTGCATAAACTTCACCAAGCAGAGGCTTTACTTCTTCCTTGCAATTATTAAAAAAAAAAACCCAAAAACCTAAGTATGTGTTTAGCACTTTTTTATGGGCCCTAGCACAACCACATGACCAGTTCCTACTGTAATTTATCAAATTCGGCTCAATCTGACAGTCTCTTGACATTCCTGAGACTGGGTTACTCGCCGTCCCGTCCACACTGCCTGTGTGGACCAGTCATGGTCTTTACCACACTGTGCTATGATCATTAGTTTTCTTTGACTCTTCGCTAAATTGAGAGAATTTTCATGTACTTTTTTATTTGAAATGTCTAGACCTTTTCCTTCCCAGTCGCCCAAATCTTTCTATGCCTTCAATAAAGGTTTCTGTTTTATCTCCAGCTATCCTTTTTAAAAATCGATGGCTGGAGAACACAAATGAATCTTATTTTTGAAATTGTTTAAGATAAAAAAAATAAAGTAAGATGTTTATAAATCTATCACAATATATTTTTAAATTATCTGATATTACATTGAACAGTGTTTCTCCTACACTCTGCGAAAGTATATTTAATGCTTCAATAATAGGAAAATCTTACAAATTTGAGCTGAATAATTAACAGTTTGATCTAGAATATAAATGAAGAGTTATATGAACACTGGATCAAAGTTATCAGAATTAATTGTCTCACTTGCGATTCAAAGAATGTGCACGTTTATTCGAAATCTTCTTAAATAATTATTTCCCAAGAAAACTCAGTAATTATAAAACAGGAAATTATTTCCCTTTGAAACATATTCTTATCTTGGAAGGAAATAAAAGTGTCCCCAAAGCCATCTAGTGTAAGAATGTGTTTTTTCTAAAATTGCCCAAATTATTTCCTGCAGGACTTATTGAACAGGCTGTTCCAAGAGATGGATGGACAGTCTGGAAAAGATGCAGAATGATCAATTGAAATGACAACCACATTTAACTTTATCAGAAATGACCTAAAAACCCATACCCTACAGTCATCCCAGGCATCAGCTTGTGTAATAGTGCCTTTAATGAAGGAGACAAGCATACCCTAACTAATTACTTAGAGACACTGAAATCAGTCATGTCAATGACTCCTTCACATATACTGCCTTGGAAGCTAGCCTTGGAGTTTTAATAGTTTTTTTTAAGACAAAGTAATTATCCAAAATTCTGAGTAATAGCAAACCAGAAGGTGATAATCTATTAAAAAGGTGTACTTAAAAATTTATCAAAATTAATACAGTAATTTCCAAACATGATAGAGTTTAGAAATTCTTTAAGAAGAGTTTGGGCTCCTTGAATCATCAAAGTCATTCACGTATTGTCACTAGTTGGCAAAAAATTATTAAATAGTCATTAATCTTCCAATGGCATCACTATATCCTTATGCAATTAGCACAGGTTACAGAAGGACAAATTAAAAGTAGATTGAAAGAAACTTGAAGGAGAACTTCTTCAGATATTGCTGAAGAATAATATGGAAATCTTATGACTTTTTCATAAATATCGACAAAATCAGCCAAATCATAGCTGGATGAAAGCAGATGAAGGAGAAGGAATCTTGGCTACGGATGACAACGGTTGATTGCATTTACTTATTTATCTGTAATTACTAACGATCCTTTGGATTAGTTTGTAGCAGGCAGAATTTAGCAGAGCTGGCCGGGCGTAGTGGCGCACGCTTGTAATCCCAGTACTTTGGGAGGCAGAGACCGGAGGATCCGGGTTTGCGGCCAGCCTCAGCTCCCTCTCTCTCTCTCTCTCTCTCCTTAGTGAGGCCCTCTGCAACTTCATGAGACCCGGTTTCAAAATAAAGTATAAAAAATAGGGCCGGGGGTGTAGCGCAGAGGTAGAACACCCCTGGGTTCAATCCCCGGTACCGCAAAAAAAAAGAATTTAGCAGAGCTGACCAATGTTGAGAACAGTGACTGTTGACAAGTATTTGCTCAGCATGGTCATAGTCCAGGTGGGCCTGTACTTCAACAGAGCACTGTGTGGGCAAGACAAGTACTACCCCAGTGAGCATGGACTTCTAATCACCGGGCCACAGTAACTTCTCAGAAGACTGGTGTGGTCCCTCTCCTAGTCACTTACATGAAAACCAGGGCATCCACACACCTTAGCTCCCTGGCCTGGTGCATACTTTACATTCTGAATACTGCTTAGATCACTAAACACCAACACATGGGCAACTTCTACCAGCAAGGAAGGGAAACTCCAAGAGCCCAATCTTACTCTCTTTATACATTGCTTCTTTGGTGTTTTGGTGAGAGGAAAACCAACCAGAGGCATGATTGAATCATCATTTCACCAGTTTTGGGCACACAACCAGCTCTGAGGGTCTAGCCTCACTTTAAATATCCAAAATCAGACTGGCTTAGTGGTGCACGCCTGTAATCCCAGTACTTGGGAGGCTGAGACAGGAGGATCACAGGTTCAAGGCCAGCTTGAGCAATTTACTCACTTGGTAAGACCCTATTTCAAAATAAAAAGGGCTGGGGGGTTTAGCTCAGAGGTAGAGACCCCTGTGTTTAAACCCCTCTACGTACATACATACATACACACAAACACACACACATACATACATACATACATACATATATACATATATACGTATATACATATATGCCTATAATCTCTAAAACCGGAGTACCAAGGCCAGCCAAAGGCCTCCAACTTAAATACCTACTGCTCAGGCAACGAGAAGATAAGTTATAAACATTGCCATTTAAGTCAGTATGACCCAACAAAAAGCAAACAAAATCGTTTCTGTCTCCCAATAGTTTCTGACTATGTATAGACTACCCATGACAACTTGAGATAACATTTAATGACTTGAGTCTTAATGTCTTACCCAAAGAATCATACCAAAAGCACAAAAAATAAAGCACATGAATCCTTATTTTCAGGACTATGAGAATATTTTCATATATTAACCTGTTCTAGAGCATCAGTCTCTAGCTCTATGATATAAAAAAAAGTCTGAAGACAGCCTGAAAATTCTTAGACTATATATTATTTAAGTAACTCTCCAGAAGCCAATGAAACATTTAGGCATCCTGTATAAATAAAATTGATTTTCCCACATAGGTATGGAATGTACAGGAAAAATTCTATGATTTAAAGTTTTGAAGATACTGAGAAACAACTCACCTAATACTTCTCTGCACACTTGCCCTAGGACTTCAATTTACCATACATATCTCAGCAAAACTCACAGTGAATAATTAAGGATAGAAATGCTCATGGCTCTGGGACTCTGATGGAGGGAGAACATGGTTTGCAGCCAGACACGTTTCCAAGACTTAACATCCTTAGACTAGCCCCCGAATGCTTTGCTCAGGCCTGCTCCTCAATAAGAGTCCTTTTGGCTGTCTTGCCCTCTTAATTCTTTCAAAAATCAGACTTTGTAATCTTTGCATCATAGTGGCATGAAAACCTAGCTAGCTAGTGTCGCCTTTCTAGTCTTTGGATATTTGGACTCAAGACTGCAATATCTTGAACCAGAAAAAGAAAACCCAAACTCAGACGAAGAGCAATTATTTCCTTTGGACAAGTGAAAGTTGCTTTAGCTAGAGATGCTGCGATGGCAAGAGCTGCTGCCCAGCTTCCCAACCAACTCCAAGACAACTGAAAAAAACACAAAAGGAGGCGAATTATAGCAGAGGAATGACTAGTCTACAGACCGCGTGGTCACTGCCTGTATAAGTGCAGGCCCGAATAGGAAGTGAACCGATGAGATCCAAGCTCTTGGGCAGACCAGGAGATCATTAGAATTCAGAAGAGCCCTTGGACCAGAATGACACAGTGACATGACTCTCAAAGCCATTCCTACTTGTCCTGCAATTTGAAAACAAGGTTTTGTTTTGTTAGCATTTTATGACCATAGTTGTTCATAAGCTATGTCAACATACATACTCAGTATGGTTCTAGGCTGCTCATTTGTCTGTTAGACAAACAAAAATATTCTAGAAAGATGAAGCACTTGGTATTAGAATGCATGACAGATCGCTTTAGAATAACATTTTCAATGTTAAATATGGTGATAAGTTAGCAAATAAAGGAGTTATTACTGGTGGAATTGGAGGAGGAGAGAGAGAAAGAGGGAAGAAATCCAACCATGTGTTCACACATTCATTTCTTCAAAAAAAAAAAAAAACCAGGCCAGGCGTGGTGGCGCACGCTTGTAATCCTAGTACTTTGGGAGGCGGAGACCGGAGGATCCGGGTTCGCGGCCAGCCTCAGCTCTCTCTCTCTCTCTCTTTCTCTCTCTCTCTCTCTTTTTCTCTCTCTCTCCCTGTCTCTCTCTCTCTCTCTCTCTCTCTACTTAGTGAGGCCCTCCGCAACTTTGTGAGACCCGGTTTCAAAATAAAGTATAAAAAAAATTAGGGACGGGGGTGTAGCGCGGAGGTAGAACGCCCCTGGGTTCAATCCCCAGTACCGCAAAAAAAAAAAAAACCTCTCCCATCTCTCCATCTAATAGTTTTTATGCATGAATTTTAATTAGCTAAGATTTTCAATTTCCACCAGGGAGGATTAGTTAGTAAATAAGAGGTTTTCTTCTGTTCTCCAGTATAATTCATTTTAGGAAAATACTTTCAATATGTTTTAATATGCAGATTTCTTCTGAGAGCACTGAAATAATTTCCCTCCAAAATTAACACCTCTGTTCAATATTCTGATATAAAGGGCTAGAGACTACAAATCTGCCTTCAACATTTTACTAGTAATGACAGGGATGTGTTTGTTGTTTTGAGAGGAAGGAAGGAAAAACACTATAGGAAGAGAGTTCAGGCACTGAGCAAAAACTACTGGGCTGAGATAGTTCATTAATGGATTTTTTTTAATCAATCAATGTCTGTCAGCAGATGAATGGATAACCAAAGTGTGGCATAGTCACACAAGTGAATTTTACTCAGCCGTAAAGAAAATGGATGGAACTAGAAAATATTATACTAAGTGAGATTAGCCAGTGTCAGAAAGCAAATAGTTGTATGTTTTATTCTCATATGTGGAAGTTAGAGAGAAATAGAAAAACAGAAGGGATTTCAGATAAATGGGGAGAGAGACCAGTAGAATAGTAGAAGGGGGTTTGGGGAGGAAGCCAGGGAAGGGAAAAAGACTTGATGAAGGAAACACTTCACATAATACTATGTTCATATATGAAGTTATCAATCCCAATCCCAATGACATGTACAGGGATCCGGAGGGATTACACCAAGTCCTGTGCCACGTATGTTTGTACTACTCTGAACCTCATTCATATGTATAATTACAATGCACCAATAAAAGAATATTCTTAAAAAATGAATAAACACTTTATTTTGAAAATACTCTATGACCAAGTTGAATCTAAGAAAATGAGTGGGATATTTTAAAAAGTGATAGCAGGACTCAGCATCATTATATATCCATAATTCCTGATCTGCCCTCAAGTTCAAATATCCTAAAACACTTCTTGTCATGTTACCCTCCCCAGTGGCCACCTAAATTGGATTCTCCTCCAAACAGATGATATCGTTTTCCATTTAGTGGAAAAAATTTAAGTGAATCAATTATATTTTATTATTTTTTCATATCTGTCATTATTTCTCTTAAAATTTAGCACTTAACACATGTCTATATTAGAATCTAGTAATGATGACAAATTATTTTTGTCAAAATAATACTATGTTACTTAATATATTTTTTGGGGGGTACTGGGGATTGAACTCAGGGGCATTCTATCTCTGAGCCACACCCCAAACTCTTTTTGTTTTTTATTTGGAGACAGGGTCTTCCTAAGTTGTTGAAGGTCTCACTAAATTTCTGAGTCTGATCTTGAACCTGTGATCCTCTTAGCTCAGCCTCCCAAGTACTGGGATTACAGGTGTGGGCCACCACATCCAACGGGAACAATATTCTTGTCTTGTGGTTAGCCAATGTGGCAAAACATTTTAACATTTTGACACAACAATTTTTCTATATTGAAGGTGAGATTGCCTTTGCCTTGAATTTAGAAGTATCAGGGATGTCGTTAGTGTGGGGGGAGGTGAAGGACAAAAGAGCAAAATAAGAGAGGAGAATAGTATAGCTGGAGAGTGGAGCAGAATCCGGCCTACACAATCCTCGCAAAACTCACTTACTAAACAAATTCCTTGAGAAAATTGGCACAGGTGCATCAAAGACTGGTAGAACTGAGCAAGACGATGTTTTCTCTTGCTTTTCTCTCTCTTCTTTTTGCTTTCATTTGCATCACTATTTTTATTTTTCTTTGGTTTTCACCCTGAATCTCTTCCCATTTATCTTCTAATACTTTCTACTCTATTTAACCTTTTTTTTCTTTTTTTTTTCCTCCCCTTACTCCCTTAGAGAACTGGGGAGTCCACGTGGTCTCACCTGGAAGGGGACACAGAGCAGTCTCTGGTGTTTGGCATTTTTTTCTCTTCCATTGACCTGGTTATTTCTCTCTAAAGAAGACTCTAGGAAATAGGTAGCCTGACATTGAGTAAGTTATAGAATTTTTAGAAATAGTGCCCGTTTGTGTGCTATTTAGAAAGGGAAGACAAGAGAGAGGCCCAAACTGTTGTTGGAGATCAATGCTCTGATCCAAAATGCTATTAAGTCAACAGATTGCTTCCTCGCACAAAGAACAAATAAGTTTTCCCCGATGTCAAAAACTTCGTGTGGCCTTCATCTATATTTATCTGGTATTAATGATAGATTGTGACTACAAAATCTCTATTCCTGATACTGTGAGGCATGTCCTATTGAGTGTGCTATATTATATCTGGCTCTGATAAGAGATATTCTGAAAAGAGAGCATACTAATGAAGCACATCTCACACAAGCACTGGGAGCAGTATAATTTTAATGAGACCAACTTGTGATCAGCATCTGAGATGCTCTGAGACAAAAACCCATCCAGGTCAGAGATGAAGACAAGCGTCTGGATAATAATATGCTTTCTTTTATCCCCCAAGTTAGAAGGAGGAGAGTAGCTATGTAGGGAAACAGAGAATCATCTGTTTTCCTTATCAGGACTCTGCATATGATTCAGGGCTGGTAAATAGACTCATTCTCATTCAGATCTCATCTCAAATAAAGGGAAGAAAAATTGTAAAGAAGCAACCAAGAAGAAAAGAGAAGTGATAAATTAAACAACAAAGCAAGGCTATGCTTTGTAGTTTAAGTAGAGATGAAACGGTTTGTTACACACCAAGATGCATTCAAGGACCCAGGTAAGGACATCTGGTGTGGTTCTTTTTGGGTCGACACTATTCTCTGTATTGTCTCAGGTCCTTTTGGGAGCACTTCTAACTCATTCAGAGAACAAGCATCTCACTGTGCCAAAAAGAAATATCTCAATTGCAAAACTCTAAGGAAAAAAATGAGAATATTTCAAATGATGTTTGCACTGTATTTAAGAAATGAAAATATGCATGAAAGGGTGGAGAGGTTTCTTAGGGAACCAAAGGAGACTTTCATCTTTTGCATGTCTGGTTTATTTTTAGCAATGACAGAGTATATTGGCATAAAAATAGTCCAGCCTACATTGATTTCCTCTTTTCCAGAACATTGACCTACAAATGATTATATGCAAGGATTATGTGCATTTTTAATACTGTCTAGTCGTGTGTGCTTAAGTTATCTATATCCAATGCACCTAAATTTTGACAGGCACTGAATCCTATTTTGCGATTGTTCTTCACCAAGAACAGAGATGAAAGAGAAGGGACCAAGTTCTGACTCTACCCCTACCTAGAATGGAACTTAGGTGATTTACCTTTGTTTATCTGAACACCTTCTGTCACAGTTTCCTCACTCCAATGGAGATCTATTTTTAAATCACATTAAAAAATTAAAAGGTTTTTGCAAAGTAATAAGCAAATATTAAAAATGATAACAATGTCTTTCTGATTTCTTTCAGGTTTTTGTTTTGTCTTGTTTTAGATTTTTGTTTTTGCTGTGCTAGGCATTGAACCCAGAGGCATTCTACCTCCGAGCTACACCCCCAGTCCTATTTTTTATTCTTTATTTTGAAACAGGGCCTCATTAAGTTGCAGAGGGCCTCACTAAGTAGCTGAGGCTGTCTGTGAACCTGGATCCTCCAGTCTCAGCCTCCCAAGTACTGGGATTACAAACATGCACCACCACGCCCAGCCATATTTTATATTTTCATTGATATCAGTCAGAGTTCTCCAGAGAAACAGAAACAATAGGATGTGAATATATATTATAATATTAAATATTATCTATGATTTGATTATATATAGTGAGAGAGATATCCAATACAATGTGAATGTTTGAATATATGTCATCATATTAATATATAGTCTGATATATATTATATATGTTATCTGATATATATGTGTATGTATATATATATGTGTGTATATATATGTGTGTGTGTGTGATAGATGTATGTATGTAAACACATACACACACACACACATACACACACACACACACGCACACACATATGAAGAGAAAGACTTTAAGGAATTAACTTAAAGGCTCACAAAGGGAGGCATGTGAAGTCTAAAATCTACAGGGTGGGCTGGCAGCCTGGGACCCAGAAGAGCAAATGCTGCAGTTAGAATCTGAAGAAAGTCTGATGGAGAATTCTCTCCTCCTCAAGAGAAACCAGTCTCTTTGTTTCACTCAAACCTTCAACTGATTCGATAAGGCCCACTGAAGTTTATGGACTTGATTCGAGTCTATCAATTTAAATGTTAATCTCCTTCCAAAACTTCCTCACTGAGATCCTCAGAATAGTGTTTGACAAAATATGTGAGGACCCACTGCCCAGCCAAACTAGCATACAAAATTAGCCCTCTCAGGCTTTGTGTACAATTGTCCCCAGGTACCCATGAAGGATTTGTTGCAGGACTCCCTGCAGATACCCAAACCCAAGGATGTTCACAAGTGCCTTCCATAAAATATTGTAACATTTCCATGTAACCTATGCACATCCTCCTATATACTTCAAATCCTCTGTAGGTTACTTAAAACTTCTAACACAATGTAGATGTTGCATAAATAGTTGTTATACTCTATTATTTAGGGAATAATGGAAAAAAGAATAAGTCTGTACAAGTTCAGTTTAGATAATTTTTTTCTGAACATTTATGATCTGTTGATTGAATCTGGAAATGCAGAACTCATGAATATTCAGGGTCAACTGTATATATAATATATGTGTGTTTGTGTGTGTGTGTGTGTGTACATATGTGTGTATATATATGTATACATACATATATGTACATATACATTCACACACACAGACATATAATATATATATTTGTCATATATATATGACTTTTATAAAATCTAATATTCAACAGAAATCAGTGTACTACATAAACCCTACTGTCTAACTATCTAGTATGTATTACAAAATGAAATTCCAGAAATAAATACACATGAAACTGACTAGATCTTTGATTTTGTAATTGTGTATCCCTGGATCAAGTTTTTATTAGGTGGGATATTTTAAGTAGCCTTCAAATAAATGTATGACATTTACTCATTACTGAGTGGTCATCACATTTTACATTAATCCTTTATAAAATAATTTTTGCATATTAAAGTGAAAATTCATTATTTTGATATATTTATAGCTTCAAAAATGAAGGTATCCTCATAAATCTTAGAACGTCTTTGCTGATTAATTTTCTAGTCATTAGTTTTACTCATCACATGAAGCCCCTTGACGATATTGCACTGTGCTTCAGCTTTTACACAATCATAGCTATCTCTACTTTATAAACCTCAGATGTTCATTGCTTCCTGTAAAGATCACAGAAGTGTTGAGAATATGAAATATAATCCAACACTTCTAAAAATACATCTGTGATTGCGGAGTTATCTTCAAGGCATTTATCTTAAATTATGGGTTGACACTGCATTTAGCAGACGACAAGCGATGATGCGTCTCATCCTTTGGGACTGGTTCCATAGTGCTTTCCACATCAAAATATGCAAAACTTTTATCTGAATGAGGTCAGCAAAATAAAGACCAAAGAGTCCTGCAATACAGTTTTTAAAAACACATTTAAATAATATCATTTTATAGAAGCAAGGTATAGACCGTTTGTCTTAGAGGCTTTGATGATGAGATAATTTCTAAGTATGGCTTTCCTGCCAATTGCTTTACACTAATTATGATCTGTTCTCTATCCCATTTAGAACAAAATTGCAACTGCGTTGTTGCATATATAGAACACGTAAGTTGCCTGTATGACTATGAATGCTTATCAAGATATTTCCTGAGTGAAACTCTAAGATTCTGATTCAAGTGATGCTTGCTGACCTCTTTTCTTTCTGATGCTAAGAGGCAGCACTTGGCAGCATCAGTTGCAGAAAAAAGAAAAAAAAAATGTCAGGAGGCCTTAAGGAGAACTCGGGAGATTTGGGGGAAGATTATATAAAGATCAAAATCCAAATGAACGAGTAACCCAAACCTACAATGTTCAGTCTGGGGGAATCTGGAGATTTTCATTCTATTCTCAGTACCAGTAAGCTCTTTGGGAGGATTTGTGAGACTTGGAAAAGTTTACATAAAGATAATGCCCCAAACAGAACAAGTTTTCCAGGACTAGACTTTCAGATTGGGATGAATCTGAAGCTTTTCATTCTGTTTCCAGTCCATTCAAGCAAGTCACCTTGAACAGTTACACCCAAATCTCAGATAGCTAGGAGCCTTCATGGAGATCCGAATTACCTTAAGAGTTAACACCTGAATCACAGATTGATAAAGACCTTCATGGAGATCTGAATTACCCTAAGAGGTACCCCCAATCACAGATAGCTAGGAACCTTCATGGAGAGCCAAATTACCCTAAGAGTTACACCCAAATCACAGATAGAGCACGGGGCATGGTGGCGCACGCTTGTAATCCCAGTACTTTGGGAGGCGGAGACCAGAGGATCCAGGTTGGTGGCCAGCCTCAGCTCTCTCTCCCTGTCTCTCTCTCTACTTAGTGAGGCTTTCCGCAACTTCTTGAGACCTGGTTTCAAAATAAAGTATAAAAAATAGGGCCAGGGGTGTAGCGCGGAGGTAGAATGACTCTGGGTTCAATCCCTGGTACCACAAAAAAAAAAAAAAAGACACTTCTTCAAATCACAGATAGATAAGGACTTTCATGGAGATTTGAATTACACCCAAAGAGTGTAACCCTAAGAGTTACACCCAAATCACAGATAGTTAAGAACCTTCATGGAGAGCTGAATTACCCTTAAGAGTTATACCCAAATCACAGATAAGGACCTTCATGGAGATCCAAGTAATCCTTAACAGTTACAGCTAAATTACTGATAGATATGGACTTTGATAGAGATCTTCTCATGGTTTGAGAATCTATGCTGTTGTCTTTTGAGTGTCCAGGTAGATTTGCTGGAAACGTTAAAATAAATCGATAACACCTAATTAAGACATCTTACTTCTGATTTTAGAAATAAGTCTTGTTTTTTTTTTTCCCCTGGCATTGACAAGCTTCCGAAAAGTCACAATTAATCTGACACTACCCAGAAATTACCACTCTAGACTTGGTAAGGAGTTTCATTTATTAGGAAATGGAACAAGTATACTGAAAATATAAGTTTTTGTCCCATTATTAAGAAAACACTTCATTTGTACAAAGATGAGTAATATGTTTACTTGCACTCAGCTGTTGTTGTATGTTTTATAGCTGACACAAATGCAACTGTATAAACTTATAATAGAATGCATGGGTCATGTGTTCTATTTTACTTTTTAAGTTATTTTAACGCTAGTCTTATATGATGTTTTTATTATTAATTTTTCTCCCACAGGCAGTTTTCCTTAGTAGAAATACAAAGAACAACTGAGTATTTTTTTCTTCCGGAATGCATTTGCAATCAATGTTAAAAGCTATTAAAATATGCAGCTATCCTAATTATTATATTTCTTTTATGCCCAGAACAAATAACAAGTTGGATATATTAAATAAATTTACCACTCTAAAATGAGTTTTCATTTTCTACACCACACAATGGTTTCTTCCTTTCAACCAATGAGTTTTTAAATAATACGAATTCTGTATGGAATGAGAAAAGGTCTTAGAAGAACTAAAGAACGAACAAGACAGGGATGCCTCCTGTCTCTTTAACCAAGTACTTGATCTTACTCTCATTTCTGATTGCCTACAAAGGGCACACATATTTGTTTCCAACTAGTAGTTATGCCCTGGCATCTGGTCCACATAGAAGAAGCCATAAATGGGCATTTGGATATTGAAAAAGAAAAAAAATACAGTATTTAGCTTTGAGAAAAACAGGATGATGTTGTCTAGGAGAAAACTGACATAAAAATGCATTAGGAAGAAAAAGGCAGGGCTGAAGTGACTAATGACTTTTTTCAGGTCAAGTATCAAGTCATCTCAGATAGATTTTTCTTTTTCCCCCTGTGGGTCTGGGAATAGAACCCAGGGCATCGAACATGCTAGTAAGTTGTTGACCTCTGAGCTACATCCCAAGTCCTGTTTCATCTTATTTTGCAACAGGTTCTTGCTAAGTTGCCCAGACTGGCTTCAAACTTGTGATCCTCCTGTCTGAGCCTCCTGGGTAGCTGAGATTACAGGCATATGCCACTGGCAAAGCTTAGAAAGTTTTTTTTGTTGTTGTTGTTTTAAGAAGAGCATAGTTGCCTTTGTTTTCCTTCATAAAGATACTCTTTGCAAGGGGTTTTAACATCATTGATTTACATCTGGAACAAAGTTGTATTTGTATTTGTATACTTAGTAGATAGGATGTCTTCCTGAGAAGGAGGATGCATCCACAGGAACATTAAAGGGCAAGATTATGCAAAGAGAGACAATCCCAAGCCATTTCCAGATGGTGGTCACAGAAGTTGGGGAAAGAGAGGCCAATGATGGAATGGACCTTGAATGGATAGTTCAGTTTGGTCTAGCTACTCTTTTATGCATGTTGGTCTTAGAGAAAGAAAGGGACATTGAGGGAAAAGTAAATAGCATTCTTCCATTAATGGATGACATTTATAAGCTCACATGCATTTACTGTACTCATTTTATTCCCCAATTTCTTTAATCAGTCAATCTAACTAGCTAGCCACATCAATCAATCTATCTTATTTCAATTTTGCACCACTTTGCTAGTGTAACAATTCACTCAGTATAATTGCTCTGTGAAAATAATACTTCAATATACCTACACTAAACCTGTATTGATTAACCAATTAGTGTCTTCCTGTTTATGTGCCCCAAGATTAAGTACAAAGATTCACATTACCTTCCCAGATTTCTTAATATGTGGTAAAAATTTTAAAAGATGAATCATCTAAATGAAAATTGTAGCTCTTTCCCCATCCCTGAACTGTATGTATTTATAACTAGTTTTAGGTTTAATTGATATAAAGAGAACTGTACATATTTAATATGTAAAATTTGATGAGTTGGACATATGCAAACATCTTTAATAATAGCACCACAAACAAAATAATAAATATATCCAACACCTTCCAAAGTTAAGTATCATATTACTTGATTGACTTATGTTCAATTTTTTTTAAAGATCACTATTTATATGCTTTCCCTAGATTTTTTTTTTTATATAGAAGGGTAAATTTGGTTCCTGCTACTCCATTTTAGAAGTAGAAGCTTCTCCAACAACTTAAGATTTAGTGGTGGATGAACTCTGCCTGGCTCTTACTGTGTCTACAAAGCTAAGTTTAAAGGAAGAATGTAATTCCAAGTAATAACTGTATGAAGAGTATTGACTATCAAATAACAGGGTAATTTTATATTTCTAACAAGAGTCAAATAGAAGGGTTGGACAAAAATCAGACCTAAAGGAATGATTCTGGTAGAGACAGGAAACAAATGGTGTTGACCGATTTCTCGGATATTAAAATCTGCTGTGTCTGCTCTTAGTGTGTTAAAGACAAGGAAGCCTAGCTGCATTATATTCAGCTTTTCATATTTTCTCGGATTCGATCAAGTATTTGTTAAATATCTGGCTTACATGCCGTGCTAGAAAATTACAGAGGAATTAATGAGTTAATCAGCTTTTTAAAGTTCACCTAATGAAGGAGAAGTCTGTATACAGAAATAATAAAAAATAAAACAGTTACTATGAGAGAAGTTTTTGCTAAGTGATATGGAAACCAAAATATATAGGGAAGAGTTCCATATCACTTCCACAGGTGGGGTGGGGAGTGAGAACAATTTTCAGAGGAAAGGTGATATTTTAAGCTGTGTCTTGGAAAAGACTTGAAAACTTGTCAAGCAGAATAGTGTGAATAATAGAAAGGTCATTCTAGACATAAAATATTTAAGTGTTACATGTTTTCTTTAAAATAAGACTGATATTTACTTCAGTCATGTTATTGATTATGAGATTAATTACTATTCCAATTTTTGTTTTTGTTTTTATAGTTCTTTGGGAAAGACAATCTTTTTATAAAATATACAAAACAGAAGTAGTATTGGCAAACACCTTATATAATGTTCATATTTAATAATGTGAACATATACTGAAGAATAGCAGAAAAGAAATTACAATCAGTGTTAAATACAGATAGTTGACTGCTAATTATCACCAGGCAAACTGGACATCAATCTTTATAGTCGGTTGGTCTGCACTCCACTGTTAAATGCCATCTTTGTTCATCTGAATATGAGGACCATGGTTCTGAGCTGACGGGACAATTCAGTCTCTCAAACATCACTGATAGCAATCTCTAATATGACAGACTTTACATCACTGCCAGCTAAAGCTGTCACAGTTTTAAAAGGCATATCAACTCGCTTAATCTTAGAGGCATTTGTGAAATCTGCAGCAGTCTTTGAATAGTACCACCTTTTGCCCTCTATCACAGAGGTATCCGTGACACAAAGCTACACCAAGGGCTGCCAGTTCTAGTCTAAGATGAATCAGATGCATTTCTCCACTCTCCAGTCTCTGTTAAACTCCAAACCCTTGAAACTTCAAATAAAACATGCATAAGAAGACGCCGGAAAGTGGAGAGAGGAGGCCAGACAGGCTGAAGACCTTGAAACCTGAAGAACAACAAGGCAGCAAATTCCCTTGGTTTTCCTTTTGTCTCACACTTATTTTCACCTAGAGAAGCCAGCAACCCAGAAACACCATTAGGCAAAAGGGGGAAAGTTCCACAGAAGCCAGCTTCCTCTAGCCCAAGGACCAGGAAAGGATCCACCTAGCAAGGCCAACAACAAAGCAATAAACTTTGATGCAAAAAAAAAAAAAAACTAATCTACACTTTTCAAACAAGATGGGAAAAAAAGTCCACTTCCACTCTTACCAGCAAAGGCCAACTAGGAATTATAGACTTCTACCCTCACCAGACTACCACCAGGCATCCTTCTAACGCTCTCCATGCCTGGGACAGGGGGTCCTGGACTTCCACCCTTACACACAGGCAATGAGGTACCTCTCCCTTCTCCCAGCCAGGACAGTGCCAGCTGGGGCTTAGTGGGGAGTCTTACTGGGAAGCCCTCTCCACTAAGAAATAACAAGGCCCTTCTCCCCATGCCACACTATCAAAGGAAACTGAATGAGGTACCTGGATTTTCATACCAACTGGCAGTGACAGGGCACTGTGATATTGAAAGAGGCCTGGTAAATAATTAAATTACCATTCAGAGTCTCACAGCATAACACCCCAAATAACTATGGCAATGTTGAAATGTCTCAGTATACAGGGCAGAAGGAAATATCAACTTAAATAATACAATTGACAAAGGCCAACACGGAGATAACACCAATACTGGAATTATCCAACAAGGACTTAAAAGCAGGCAGTATAAACATGCTTCAACTGGAAACTATGAACACTTCTGAAACCAACGAAAGAACACAAAGTCTCAGCAAATAGTAGTGAAAAGGAAGAACCAAATGAATATTTTAGAATTAAAAGTAAAATAAGCAAAACAAAATGTCCAAAGGATAAACTCACCAGGAGAATGTAGAAGAGAGAGAAAAGAATCAGTGAATTAGAAGACAGAATAAAATAAATGACGCTAATATGAACAACTGAGAGAAAATAGATTGGGGGAAAATAATAAAATGAGTAGAGTCTCAGGAAACTTTAGGACTCTAGCAAAACATGTAGTACTCATGTCTTGAGAGTTGCAGAATAAAAAATGAAAGGGGGAAACTAAAAGACTACTCCAAGAAAAAATAGCTGAAAAGGTCTTAAATGCAATGAAGGTTGCTATTTCTGGCAGGCTGCCATGAATTATGCACAGGGACCATAGTGGCGGTGGTTTTGAATACAAAGGCATAGCTTGAGGAAACGTTTTACATTGATGGAATCATTATGTTTTTTTTATTACAGTGGTGGTTACATAAATCTATACATGTAATAAATATTACACACACCTTATCTCAATGTCAACTTATTGTACCAGTTGTGTAACATATAACCATTAGAGGAAACTAGTTGAAGGCTACACAGGGCCTCTCTGTTCTACTCCCTTTGCAACTTTCTAAGGATCTAAAATTATTTTAAAATAAAATGTTAAAAAGTACCAACTATAAGGATCCTCTATTATATCCCTCCCCCACATGAATTTTCAGTACAATATAGGGGGAAAAAAAAACAAAACTGGAATTCGGACGACCCAGGGATAGTTGCCCTTTGCAGAATAACAAGCTATATCATATTAGAAAGATTTTTTTGGCTTTTCTGTGCTTTAGTTTCCTTAATTGAGAATAGAAGACTAAGGCCAAAATTCTCAGGTATCTCTGAATTTATGATAGGAGAATTTTGTCAAAGTAAACAGTCATTTCTGCAACACTGAGTATGTGTAAGTAGCATTGGGAATTTTTCTTTACTTAGTAATTACTATTTCAAGATACTTCACAGGAACCTTCTGGATTAAGGATACCGAAGGAGCTCTCCATCCAGAAGGTTAGATTGGAAGAGAACCTCTCCCATTATTACTCAATTCTGGAAGCCAATACCATTAATAAAATGCCATACATTTATATATTTTTTTCTTAGATATGTGTATCATATAAATTCAAAACACCAAGAATTAAAGAAAGAAAGGAAAAACTACATACAGAACTTCAAAGATAATCCAATTTCAATCCTCAGAGCAACACACAAACTTTACTGAGACTCTTATCATAGAGAATCCATTTGAGGGTGTTTATTAACTCTGAGAATCTTCTGCTTGACATTTGAAACTATTAAAATAAACACTTCTGTGATTATTGCAATTTGAAATATTACTTTGTCAAACTGTTAAACTAGAATTATAGCACAGGTGTCAACGAGGCATGGGAACTTTTCCAACTTTACTTGTAGTTGCAAGATTCTCAGATTTTATAACAGTGCAATTTTGTTGTTGTTGTTCCCATAATATCAAGGAAAAGAATATTGTCTTTTTGGTATGTACTCTATGTTAGGTCTTCAAACTGATATAACTTCAGGGGACAATTTAAAAACAGTAAATTGGCTCTAAAATAAATAAAACACAGTAGGAAAAAATAAAAGATTCTTATCTCTGGGAGGGTCATTCATAGTCGGGCAAACGTTAATGTCATTGCTGACGATGAAGGACAAAAATGCCCATTCCTCCCTCTCATATCAAATAGGAATGGAGTGAGCTCTGAGACAAGAAAACACCTCTTTCCCTTCACTGCAACTCTTTTCTTGGCATAATTGTGCTATGACATAAATTCTCAATTAAGCAATAAAAGTTAAGCCCAAAGCAGCATTTAAAACCATGTTAGGTATATGCATTTGTCCATTAAATTTTAGATTCACTATAAATCTAACAAAAGCATATGAATTTAAAATGTGGCTTGACTAACCTAACAGGACCTATTTTCTTAGACAAATTGACCAGTCCATTTATAAGATACTGCTATTCATTTATCTTTTTAAAAAAAGATGACTCTTACAATTAATTAAAATAAAATAAAAACTGATCTTGCTACCCATTGAAACTAGAGTTAATGTAAACTGCTTTTTTAAAAAATGCCCAATAATTTAAGTGTCTAAAATTAATATGCTATATACAGAGGTGGACTTCAATAAATTTTGTAAGCTGTCCACTTGTTTTTGTGTGTATGGTACTGGTGATTGAGTCCAGGGGTGTTCTACCTCCAAGCTACACTCCCAGCCTCCCCCTTTGTGTGTGTGTGTGTGAGTGTGTGTGTGTGTGTGTGTGTGTGTGTGTTGAAACGGTCTCACTATGTGGCTGAGGCTGCTCTCAAACTTGCAATCCTTTTGTCTCAGCCTCTCAAGGACTTAGCCACCACACCAGGCTAAGAAGTTCACTTCCATGTCAGTCTCTGGGACTTTTATATGACATAAAATAATATAAAAATGGGATGTTTTGCTGAACAAGAACAGGACTCACAGGTGAGGCTGCTATTTCAAGTAGATTTCTCTCTCGACTTCTAAATAAGAGCCTTCAAGAGTTGCTCAAGTGTTGTGCATGTTAACACATATTCAGAGCTGAAAATATATCATTAGGTGACAAATGCTTCTGAGAGTCACCCTCACCAACTTCTCAATCATGGTGACAATGTTCAACGTATCAACGTCGTCTTTCATTTCTCCCCCTAGAACCAAGTGGCCTTTCATAGCTCAGTGACCACCGAAGCAAAGAGGAATAAAGATTTGTTATTAAGAACAAATGTTCGCTGGTGTGAATCTAACATCACAGTGCTCTGGACAAAGTGCTAGTGTGGGTGCAAGTATTACTTACTGTTTTTCTGCCATACCCTGAGACTTGTTCACTGAAAAGAAGAATGTTTCTCCATGATAGATTATGCAGGAGATTTCTCTAGATAATTTGGAGCTGGGTGAGATATTAAAATGCCCACAGCCATCATCCTCTGATTTGGTTGAATCACAACCTAGCAACTGTTACCAAGATTGCTTTCTGGTTTTCACTGTGTTTACATTATACTGTGTCATACAACCACGATTATTATAAAAGCAAAACAGCTGTTGTTTACAAAGCAGCACTTTACATTCATGTAGCCTCCCGATTTCAAGTGAAATTCCTCCGGGCAATCTTGCTTTTGAAACTCTTTCTCAATTCACATGCAAGGTCAATTAATTTAGTAAGAAAGATCTATGATTCCTTGCAGCTCTGGAGTTAATGGGATTCTTATTTTCCACAATGTACCAATCAGCAAGAAGCAACTCAGTCACTTTGCCAAGATTGATCCTATTACCTGAGTGATATTTTAGAGAATACATCTTCTAAGTGTTGCCTGCAATAAATTTCTTCAACAAGATACCGGCATTCTATTTAACCAGAAGAGCAGCCAGATATTCGGTACAACTTCAAGTTAACTGAGCATTTATAAAATCTCTTAAGACCATGCCTGCTCTGAAGTAGGTTTCTAGTAAATGTTGTTTCCACCCCTCATTCTCTTTCCTTCCTCCTGTACTTTGCTCTATTATTTCCTATCTTTATTTGATACAGAGTTTGAAAATTGCTGCTAAAATGAAAGTAGAATATTGGAAAATTTTCTAGATAATGCTAACAATAAGGAAAGAAGCTCTAAAGAGATACACATATACACATACATATACACACATACCCTCTCTTCAGTTATTTGATTATCGAGTGGGAAATGTGTTGTCTTGAGCAAATAAAACAATCTCTATCCTGTGCTTATTCTGCCAGGGATCTGGAAATACTGTTTGGTAATTCTTTTGTTACCTAATGCGAAATTGATTACCCTAGGCTGATATTACACAGGCTATTCTGCTTCAATAATTGAAGTGGCATCATCTCACAAGAAAAAAAGCCAAGTAGTTTTAGGCAATGAAAGGAATTTTCATCTCAATTGCATTTCTGTTTTTCACATTCCCTATATATCCAACAGATACTCAGTTTAGGATTACATGACTTGAGGTTGCCCTATTTACAGTTATTAACATCAGCTGTGAGGACTAAGATCACCCCATTGGCTGTAGTATTTATTACAACAATATCGTTTTAATTTTGCCACTTTAAGAGGGATGGGTAGAGTATATCCTGTGCTTTATTTCTCTCCCAGGGGAAAAAAAATTTGGTGACCCCAGTATAAAATTTACTCACTTTTGAAACTGTTCTAATATTCATTAGGAGGAAATTCCTTGCTCATGGAATGATTTTACCAGAGTGTTCCTGGCCCAGGATCACTTATGATAAATACATTTAGTGTCCATGGATTTATGATGCCTGGGTCCTTGGAAAATGGCATGTGATTCCTGAATAATCTGAGTGTAGAATGGAGATGTTTGACAAGACTTCTTGCCTTGTGTGACCGGTAATACTCAGAGATGGCTCATCTATTGCTTAGGTTCAGGAAACCTATGCACTGCAAAAAAAGAAAGTCCCGAGACACTCCTGGGATGATGTGGTAGGATGCTCCCTATCACCTTGTGTCTCACCTGTGTCCTTTAAATTATTAGAAAAGCTTCATACTAGATGTGTGTCTTATTTATGTGAGTTCATTTGTGCTGCCTTCAGGAAACAGGAATTCGACCCAGAGAGCATCACATGGACTCGGGTCTTCTCCCACGTCCTTCTATGTCTTCATACCTATCTCACCACTAACACACATAATGATAGAATTAAACACATACACTTAGACAGATGACAGTAAATTTTAATGCAAGCCTTCTAAAGGCTTCTGGTAAAATGGAACAGAGGAATAAAAATCAGATGTACATAAGATACCCTGGAAGCAAGAAGATAAAACTAACCACCCTTCGAAAGTATGCAGGGAAAAAGAACCTGCATCCCACACTATTATTTATTTATTTATTTTATTTTGTTTATTTATTTATTTTTTTTTGTGGTACCGGGGATTGAACCCAGGTACCTCCTATTCTACCTCATGCTATATCCCCGGCCCTATTTTTTATACTTTATTTTGAAACCGGGTCTCACGAAGTTGCGGAGGGCCTCACTAAGTAGAGAGAGAGACAGAGAGATGGAGAGAGAGAGAGAGAGAGCTGAGGCTGGCCGCGAACCCGGATCCTCTGGTCTCTGCCTCCCAAAGTACTGGGATTACAAGCGTGCGCCACCATGCCCGGCTCCACACTATTATTTATTTTTTAACTTTTTATATTTAATTTTTTTCTGTACTGGGGATTGGATCCAGGGGCATTCTACCTCTAAGCTGTACTCCAAGCCCTTTTTATTTGTTAATTTGAAACAGGGTCTTGCTGAGTTGCTGAAGGTCTTGCTAAGTTGTTGAGGCTGGATTCAAACTTGTGATCCTCCTGTCTTAGCCTCCCCAGTACTGGAATTACAGGCATGTGCCACTATGCCCCACCAGCCCACACTTTTATATATAGCAATTTTGTCACTTAAAAGTGAGGATAAAATCAATATATTCTTGGGCATATTGACTTCAAAAGTTTTGCCATATGCAGATACGCATGCATACAGTATTTGAAAATTACTCACAGAAAATACTAAAACAATAAGAAAATTTATTTCAGCAGAATGAACTCTGAGGCAGTAAAGGGGGTTTAAATACACTGAAGTATCTGTTGTGTTTTTGGAGAATCTGATGTACTATCAAGTTTACAAGAAAGTTGGGAAAAGTTAATAATATCATTCCATGTTTTACCTTTTCCTTATTTGCCATTTACTTTGTTTCTTCTGCAAATCTTCCTGGCAAGGAGGTGATGCTACAATACAAACAAAACAAAACACAACGAAAAACCAATACCAATCTGATCATCTCTGGCTTCTCTGGATCCTTGTCTTACATCTGGAGACAAGAGAGTGAGGGGAGGAGAGACAAGGCAGAGTGAGAAGAGGAGGCGCACAGAGAGAAGCACCAAGCCTCCTCCCAGGTAGAATGTTCCTGAAGTGGAAAAAACCTAGAGAGGAATGGAGATCAAAGAGCCAAGAGCACTTTCCTCAACAGACCCCGCAGTGCGAGAAATATGTCATAGAAAGATGCTTGCTGGGCTGGGGCTGACGGACACATCTTGTAGTATGGGAAGCAGAGGATGGTCGCCATGCCTACACCTGCAATTAGGTGCAGACAGTCAGTAGAAATGAAGGCATCAGATGAACAGAAAGAAAGTCTATGTGCATCTGTAACTGAGGACCAAAGAGAGAGATGTCCCCTTCAGTGGACCCTGGCATAGAGAGATGACTTCAATGAAGCATGCATATTCATTGCCTGGCACTATGCAAGCCCTCTGAAACTCAGTCATAACCCCCAAGAAAAGCATTTATTTTGCTAAAATAGAAGAATTGGGTTTAAGAAAGATATTGATTTTCCTTCTACCTAAAAGTTCTTGCACGGCCAAGTTTTTGAACTGAAAGTTATGCCCACCCATTACAGACACATGACTACAATTTTAATCTGAAGTTTTCACACTGGTGTTTAAATAAAGGCCTAAAACATTTGTGAACCTATCCTACTATCACCTCTTTGCTCTCTCCAAATTATTCACTGTGTAAGTAAAATATACCTAAGATTCTGGATCTTATTTTAGAAATTTAGGACAAACTGTCAATGTAACCTTTTGATTTATATCCAGTGGGGACTAGAATAAGTTGTGAGATATTCCAAATGTGCAACTGACTGTCACCTTAAGTAGTTGGTAATGAAGATAATACCTCACTCACCTGACATCTCCTTATCTCAAATTCCAATACTCAGTTGTTCAGTTAACTGGACAAGATATTCATATGGAATAATAATTGCAACAGAATTAGAAATATGAATCTACTTACATTACCACAAATGAGGCATGGACTCTTCAGGATATGGTTTTGAATAATTGGGTCAAAATATGAAATAGTATTGAATAACTTCATTTTTCTCCTTGTTATTAAACTTTAAAACGCAATGGAATCGTGAAATATTTACTGAGAGGTATTGTTTTGGTGGAGAGTTAGATAACTTTCCCCAGAATCTGATCAAAGATAGACACACACAGATAGCATATCCGGTGTGACCATAAATCTTCACATCTTCTCTTCGGCTAAGAGGCATGTCTAGCCACTTCATTAAAAGCTGGCTCTATTGCTACTTCATAGTCATTATCTTAAGGACTTTCATTACATCCTCTGGACTTTAAATTGAATGTCAGACAGAATTTGGGTAAGCGAGAAATACAAGATCGAGGGTTTCTTCTGAGAAAAGTTAATGGATAAGTTTCAGCACATCTCATATACTTTTTGGAGTGTTAGATTTAATAAATTTTAACTGACCACACTTGCAATGGAACATACTCATCTTTATTTACTTTTACTTCCCCAGGCTTCTTATAATTGAAATGCATGTTTTCAGAAATCAATCCAAAAAGTAGAGAAGTGGGTCTGGCAAATTTTGAAATACCTATGCTAACAACAGAACAGAGGATTTGAATGCGGCATCATGCATAAATAGAGAACATATGCTTAGTATGCATACAATACCAGGAAAGATAGTTTTTAAAATGACCCCTGCACAGCACAGTCAAGTTGAAATCTGTGTGACTAACAAGAATCACTCTGCTCCAAGGTGTACAGAAGTAAGGAAGAAATTCCACTTTGTGGTGAGCTGCAGAATGTGGATGCATTGGACTTGAAGAAGAAGATGTGCAAGTGGTTGCAGATGGCCTCGTGTTTGGGGGGCATGAGGAAATACGCAGTGAGTTTATGGAATGCAGCCTGACCTGGACATATGATTTTCAAATCATCTACTTGAAAATGAAAGCTAATGAAGCACGTAGGTGTTAGAGGAAGGAATAAAGACTAGCAAAATCTCAAACAAGATGCTTGAGGAGTATCTATGCTTACCTACTCTAAAAGCAGTCTAGTCTGACAGGCAGAGAACAACAGGTGTTATTTGGGTGCATAGAATACTAGAGAAAAGGTCACATAATCTTGGTGCCTGTTTTTGAAACTAAAAAGAATAGTTTCAGGAAAATGAATTATCTTAAACACAGGACATATAAGGAAAGGGCAAAGATTCCATTCTCTGGGCAGAAATGTAATAAAAGTGGATAATAGTACTATCCACTAGCCACCAGTGGATAGTACTATTTATTTTTAATAAATGATCTAAAAAGTGATGTAATGAAACCCCAAAGATTATAAATGTGTTTTCTTTTATTTTAAAAGTGCAATGTAAATAAACAGGAATAAACCAGAGAAAAAGCTTCTCAGAGTATGGAAATAGGCTAAAGAATAGGAATGCTTTTAAAAGAATTAAAAATGCTTCATGGGAACTGGGATTGTAGCTCAGTGGTGGGGCATTTGTTTAGCATGTGAGAGGCTTCAGGTTTGATCACCATCACACACACACACACACATACACACACACACACACACACACACACACAAATTTCTACCCAAGAAAAAGAACCAGGAGGAAAATTAATTCCTATTTTTCTAGTGTTTTGTAGTGCCCACTCTAAATATTTGGAGATATCAACAGAGGCTCAATAGAAGATTTTAATTTACTTTTTAAGAAAATATCTTCATAAAAATGTTTTTGTATCTTTAATAGGAGTAAGAGAACACCAGAAATCCCAGAAAAAAAAAAACAAGTAAGCTAACCAGAGACTTGGAAAACTCCAAGACTATTGTTATTTCAATAACAAGAATGACCTGGACTGTCTGAGAAGGGGAAGATGAGAGAAAACATAATTAAATGCATGGGAATAATGGAAATATTAATATGACCTCAAGTTTTCAGTTCATTAAAAATGTGTGCTGCAAAAATCTGAAGGCAATATTTGGACAAAGAAGAATCTGTGCTTGCTCTTTTATCTAGTAAAGAGCAAACCTGCAAAGTGATTGATCCTAGAGTTAAAAAGAATCCTAATATAAATAAGATGAGGAAGCACTTAAAAATCAGTGTTTCACAAACCCAATCCACCAAACAGCAGATCAAAGGGATATGGACAGATTCTTGGGGAGGGGCAGCACAAGGTTTCTAGAATCAAATAGACCTGGATATGAGATAGAAACAGTTTAAGAATTCCCTTGAATGGATGGCATCTAAAAGCTTTGATTATATAATGTGCATTATGCACAGGTATATGAGCAGCATAGAGTTGGTTATAGTTGGTTCTCATTATGGATCTAATACAAGGTGTCGCCCAAATACTCAGGTGGGGAAGGCTTGGTGTTCAAAGGTGGGGCTTTGGGGAAGTGAGTGGGTCATGAGGACTCTGACTGCTATTAACCCACTGTTGGCTGAAGGACTATGGGAGCAGGTGGAGGCTGTGGGAGGTGGGACCTGATTGGAGGGAGTGGTCTGTGGCTGTGCGCCCTTGATGACTGTGTCTGCATCTGTTCCTGGTGTGTCTCTCATTCTCTCTCTCGCTCTCTGCTTCCCAGCCGCCATGAGTTGAGCAGCTCTCCTCCGCCACACCCTTCCACCATGATGTTCTGCCTCACCTCAGCCCCAAAGTACTGGAGCTGGCTGACCATGGACTCGAACTTCTGAGACCATGTGCCCAAATCAATCTTTCCTCTTCTAAGTCGTTCATGTTCGGTATTTTGGTCAAGGTGATGAAAGGTGGCTAACACCCACAGTAAGCCCTGAAGTCCCAGCAGCTTAACGCAATAAAGGTTTATTGATTGTGCACACTACAAGCCCATCACAAGACAGCCAGGATGCTGTGTTCTGCAAAGTCCCTGGCTGATGGAGAAATTATATCTCAGAATTGCACTGAAGAAGTGGGCAACTGAATTGAATTGACACTTCACAAAAGAAGAGAAACACATGGCCAATAGATACATGACAAAATATTCAACATCATTAGCAATCAGGGAGATGCAAATCAAAACTACTCTGAGATTTCATCTAACCCCAATCAGAATGGCAATCATTAAGAAATCAAGCAACAATAAATGTTGGTGAGGATGTGGCAAAGTAGGAACTCTTCTGCACTGTTGGTGGGAGTGCAAACTAGTTCAACCACTATGGAGATCAGTGTGAAGATTCCTCAAAAAATTGGGAATGGATCCACCAAATGATCCGATGGATACCATTATTGGGTATTATTCCAAAGGGGTTGAAACCAGATAACTACAGTAATATATGCATACCCATGTTCATAGCAGCACAATTCACAATAGCCAAATTATGGAACGAACCTAGGTGTCCATCAACAAACGAATGGGTTACAAAATTATGGGAAATACACATAATGGAATTCTACTCAGCAACAAAGAAGAACAAAATATTATCATTTACAAGAAAATGGAAGGACCTGGAGAGCATTATGTTAACTGAGATTAGCCAATCACAGAAAGAGAAGGGTCATATGTTTTCTCTAGTATGCAAAAGCTAGGGAGTAGTGGGGATACAAAAGGGACTCCGGACAATGGTGGAGAAGCCTCAGTGGAGCCAGGGAAGTGGTCTAAGGGAAGGGGAAGGGGAAGAACGAAGTTCATCAATAGAATTACTACCATTGACCATGTGTACATAGGAGAATATACAAATATCAAGTTCAGTACTCTGTACTGGGGGGAGGGGAGACACCAAAACATGCGTGCATGTATGTTACTCTCAAATTAATGTCCATTGTGATGTGAGACTATAATGCACCAATAAAAGCACATTAAAAAAAGTCACACTGTCTGCATCATGGAGCTTCCTTTGTTACCATGGTCAGAAAGAGGAACTAAAACAACATATCAGAGCTTGGAGAATTTCTCATGGGTTTCCCAGTGTCTTAGCCCCATATCCACTTCACTACTGCTGACATTCTATTGGCCATCAGTGGTCACAGCCCAGTGCCCAAAGGAACTGGAAAATACAAGGAAACAAATGGATTGTTTGCAAGAACTGCTGTCCTTACCTCAGTACCCCAGTGGGAGTTTTAAAATGCAGCACTCCCAAACTTACTTTAGTACAAAATTAGTTTTTAGTGCAGCATTTTATAGGATTAAGTGTCAGTGAAACACAATTTTGGAAATACTGACTTAAATAAGCTTTAGCTTGATGAGATGAATTTTTCAGCCATCACTTATAAATCAGCTGTAAAATTTTTATATAAATATATTGAACAATGGCAGAGAGATACCAACCTTATCCCTGGCAATCTTTAAGATGAAATATTAGGCAACATGAAATATAATTTTGATTCAATATGACATTTATTATTTTGTTCTATCAGAATTCTGTGTACATCCCATATAGACACATATGAACTGTGCTTATGTCTCTGCAGGGGTAGTTTTGCGGTTTGGAACCACACTTTAAGAAGATTAGCTTCCTTTCAACAATTCTACAGTATCAATGCCAGTCTTTGATATTGCTTGCCAATAGGGAAATCTGCTTAGCCCCTTCTTTCTTTTATATTATCCATTCTTTAATATTGCTGAAAAACGTGTATAAACTCATTCACTAAGCACTTTAAACCGTTCCAAGCAATTACTGTTTAAAAATTATATAGACTATTTTCATAGCATAGGCCTCAAAATCAAGGTTATATTCTAATACATATTTAAATGTTATAGATCTAAAATTATACTTTCTAATAGATATTAGGACTAATAAATATTAAGGTCTAGAAGTTTCCATTTTTAGAATAAATATAATCTCTGTTTTATTTCACCTCAAAACTGGTCGTTTTTAGCTTCTCTGTAAATATTTATCATTTTCTTTTATGTTGCTATTGTATTTTTAAAAGTATGCTGAGTTATTTTAAGTTGCAGTAATTTTCTTTAATCTCCACTTGTTCTGATGATATAGATGCTTATTTTGTTTTTAACATATTTTTATTTTATCTTAAATTTTTAAAACATGGCAGCAAAGAATTCTTCATACTAAATGAGCTTTTTCCAAGAACACCATGGGAAGGACCATAAATTCACATTTTCATCATCTCTATTGCAACATAGATATAGTCTCACTTTACCATTAGCAATAATCACGTTTATTTACTCTCTAATTCTCTGTACAGACATGCCTAATAATGTCACCAGCATAAGAGCATATTTACTTTGCAGACATTATTTTATTATTAAACTAACTTGAGAATTGTCATTTTGCAAAAAGGGAATAAAGACTTTTTACTTACTTCTTTATCACACGTGGGCGCACACCTGCATGTACACACACACATAAACAAAATATAAAATCTCCAGAGTACTATGTTGGCTTAGACCTGTGGTTGGTCCCATCCAAGAGTGCAGTTATAAGAGATTAATAGTATCTTAGCCGGGCATGGTGGTGCATGCTTGTAATCCCAGTACTTGGGAGGCTGAGACCGGAGGATCGCAGGTTCATGGCCAGCCTCAGTTACTTAGTGAGGCCCTCTGCAACTTAGTGAGAGCTGTTTCAAAATAAAGAATAAAAAATAGGGCTTGGGGTGTAGCTTGGAGGTAGAATGCCCCTGGGTTCAATCCCCAGTACAGAAAATAAAATAGTATCTTGTACTATACATTCAGAATACTATAGACATTTCCTAAACCATCCGAATAACTCATTTGTTATTATAGTAATATGTGTTCAATAACTGGACATATAAAGGTGCAATTGTACAAGTTTATGTTTTGGATCAAGCCAGTCTTGGAATGTCATTTACTAAGCATATAGTTTCTTAGCTGTTTGCATATCTGAGGTTTGACCAAAACATACAGTGTAGTGCAGCGATGCTTCCATTACTACTTGCTCCGATTCCCAGCTTAACTCCTTAAAATATGATACCAAGTCCACACCTTGCTGTGAGGGGAGGAAACGACAGTCCTAAAACATATCTACAAATAAAAGCATCAAAGAAAGAGGACGGGAACACATATTCATAACTGTGACTAACATACTTGTCATGCACACACTTTACTGAGTCTCTCAGAAGCACTAAGTGCTTAGGGTAATATACAGTCTGATTTATATTCCAAAACATCTCTGGGATGCAGGTGTTATCAATCCCCCTTTATGTAGCAGGTCCAAGAACTGAGGTTAAAAGGTTCTTCTCGAGATTTTCAAATCCAGTAAAAAATGATGGAGGTGGGATTAGATGTCAAGCCTAACCCATTCCACATTGTTTTCTCTTGAAAACGCTACTCTTACAAAGGCACATTATTATTTTAGCTAAGAGTCACAAGAGGTAGAACAAGAATGAAAAGTCTTCAAATGGTGGGCACACTTCTTCAGTAAGAACTAGAAACAGCTGGCCCTAGCACATTATCACACAGTTTCACACAGGGGCGGAGGGTACATTAATATGATAATTTATGAGGATTATTGCTAACACACATTATATTCTTGGTACAAAGTTTCGGGTTAAAAGAAGCCAGTGCAATATGGTGCTAATAACACTAAATTTTAAGTTAGGCCATCTTAATTCCACATTTTATATCATCTTCTCATTAGCTAGCGAGAAAACAAGTTAATTAACCCTTTGCCCATGAGAATTTTTATCCTGTAAAATATTGTCTACCTGCCTTCTACTAGAAATTTCTGAAAAATACAAGCTTAATATTGAACATCTTTTAATTATTTGGGCAGCAAACACTTTGCTCTCAGGGCTCCCACGTTTCATGGCCGAGGAAGGAGAGTTTATATAACAGACTCTCTGAATGGCACCTTTTGGACATATGATTCACAAAGCTGCGCCTGTTGACCCTGAGTGCCTCACACAGTTAGGGATTTAATAAATACTGTTGACATCCATTCTGAATTGCCACCACTGTTTTTCAGTAATTGAGTACAAAACAATAAATATCAAATTGCTAACTTACTACAAATTACATACTGATTATTCTTTTTTTTACAGTACCAGGGATTGAATCCAGGGGCATATCTCTGAACTACACCCCCAGCCTTATTTTTTTATTCTTTATTTTGAAACAGGGTCTCACTAAGTTGTGGAGGGCCTCACTAAGTAGCTGAGGCTGGCCGCGAACCCGGATCCTCCAGTCTCAGCCTCCCAAGTACTGGGATTGCAAGCGTGCACCACCACGCCCAGCTCTGATTATTCTTTTATGATTATTATTGCTCCCCTCCCCAATATTGTTTTAAATCATTGCTGAAATAGCCAAGCAGTCACCCTACAATTGTGGCAGTATTAATGACAATATTGTCGCTTTTTTATGAAATAGATGGACTTTGATCAAAGAAATATTTCTAATTATACTATCTTCCCAGACAATTGTGTTTGCACTTTTTCTTAAACACACCCCATATATCCACCTCTTTTTCTGAAGTGACTTAGACCATGGATATAAATGTGAGTTACAGAATTATAATAAGCTACAGGATAAAGGGAATTTTAACTCATTCTTGAAAGTTTCAGATTGCTGTAAAAACTAGCCCATGAATCCTGTAACAACATGGATTCATGACCGTGTAGAATCTGTGAAAGCCACAATAAGCCCTAGTCACTCTAATAAATAAGAAAACTAACAAGATTGTCTCTTAGAAATTCTGTTGACTACTTAGGCTCTTCCTTTTATTGAGTAGAACCAGTTCCAATGGAACCCCACATGCTGGGGCCCAAGGCGAAGCCACAGTTTCTTCTGCTGTTTGACAAGTCACAGCAGAAGGAGGTTTGTCACAGAACTGACATCCTCTGGTGGCGGCAAGCCTGTTGATGGCCTTACTGTTAATATTAATAATTGTGGGATTGGTGACACCAAAAGGCAAAGCCAAAGTTTCTTCGGCTGGTTGACAGAGTCACAGCAG
>PVJS01008451.1:0-53087 GCA_004027185.1 Glis glis
CTCACTAAAAGAGAGAGAGAGAGAGAGAGAGAGAGAGAGAGAGAGAGAGAGAGAGGAGAGACAGGGAAAGAGAGAGCGAGAGAGCTGAGGCTGGCCGTGAACCCGGATCCTCCAGTCTCCGCCTCCCAAAGTACTGGGATTACAAGCGTGCGCCACCACACCCGGCAGGTTAGTAGATTTGAAAAGAACATTTTCTTTATGTTAAAAAGGCTGGTGAAGCCAGGCGTGGCGGCACATGCCTGTAATCCCAGTATTTGGGAAGTTCAAACAGGAGGATTGCAGGTTCGAGACCAACCTCAGCAACCTAGAGAGAACCTCAGTAATTTAGCAAGATCCTGTTTCAAAATAAAATATAAAAGGGCTGAGGGTGTAGCTCAGAGGTAGAATGGCCCTGGATTCAATCCCCAGTACCCCCCAAAAAAAGGCTGCTGCTGGTTACCTCCCTAAATATTCTTCTCCTTTATGTTACCTCTCAGTTTCCTATCTATACAAAGCCACTAGATTCTCTACCTGAAATCTGTCTTTTTTATTTTTTATTTTTCCAGAACTGGGGATTCCACCCTGGCCTCCCATGTTAGGCAAATGCTCTACCACTAAGCTACATCCCCAGTCCTTTTTATTTTTTATTTCGAGACAAGGCCTTGCTAAATTGCCCAGGTGGCCTGGAACTTTTGATCCTTCTGCCTCAGCCTCCCGTGTTGCTGGGATCACAGGCCTGCGTCGCCGTGTCTGGCTTCACTTTGGTCCAGCTCTCTGTGGGATCTTTCTGTGGCTCTCACTGCCATACCAGTGGTTCCCAGCATGGGCAAGGCACTATTCCCTAGAGTGTGCTTTTAAAACTCACCCAAGGAGTCAACGCGCATTTTACTTCACAACATAGCTCACATAAATTCTTATATTTATACAGTAACAAATTACATAACATTTTGGTTGATGATAGAATGCAGATACTGAGCGGTGGTCCTCTAAGATTTAATGGAGCTGAAATATTCCTATTGCCTAGTGACATCATTACCCGCTAACCTGGTAGCACAACACTCAGAAATTTGTGGTGATACTGGTGTAAACAAACCCATTACCCTGTCACTTGTATAAAAGTACAATTTTTTGTTAGTTTGTTTTGCAGTACTAGAGATTGAACCCAGGGGCATTCTACCTCTGAGCTATACCCCCAGCCCTATTTTTTTATTGTTTATTTTGAAACAGGGTCTCACTAAGTTGTGCAGGGCCTCACTAAGTAGCTGAGGCTGGCCGCAAACCCGGATCCTCTGGTCTCAGCCTCCCAAGTACTGGGATTACAAGCGTGCGCCACCATGCCTGGCTTTAAAAGTACAATTATATACAGTACATATTTGACAACAATAAATAACGACAATCAATTATATACAATTACATACAGTACATATTTGACAACAGTAAATAACAATAAATTACTATAGTTTTTACTGTTACTTTAGAGTGTTTTACTACTTATAAAAAAAAGTTTATAGTGAAACAGTTTGCCATAACAGACCGCCAGCATCCTGTGTCTACCCTGACTCTCGATGCCTCAAGAGGCCACACGGAGTAACTGAGCCGACGGTCTAGGTTTGTGTAAATGCACTTTAGGATGTTCACACAATGACGAAATTGCTAGCAATGTAGGTCTCAGGACTTATCCCCATCATTATGTGATACATGACTGTAAATAAAAGTTACTTGAAGAATTCTTATCTTTACTCATTATGATGTATTTTAAATTCCTATCATATTTTATTATTAGTACTTGCCATTTGAGACTCACTAAACTGATTTAAGTACCCACTAATGCTGTGATGATCTATTTTGGTGGCAGACAGAATTCATCTGGAAAGCTTTTAAATGTCCAATGCCCAGGCCTTACACGAGAGCAGTGAAAGCAGAATTTCTAGGAGTGGGAGCACACGACGGTCTTCAGATGTAGGGTTGTTTTAAGGATTCAATAAAACAGTGTATATAGAGCTTTTAGCACAGTGACTGGCTGGTATGGAGTAGGTGCTCAATAATTTTTTGATACTATTGCTAGATATTTCCATCTGAGGAACCTGTAGTGGTAAACTACTCAAACCCAAACCCAAACTCATTATCAGCCCCGTCACACCTCTGTCTGTTTCTAAACCTCCTGACCTCCTCCGAAGGTAATGCTGGAATCAGTGGGCCCTCCACTGACACAGGTGTAATTTGGGGCTGGGAAAGACCTTTAGGGGACCCTTGGTATGTGCACAGCCTCTCAACCAGGCGATTCTGCCTGCCTACCTCCTCACCAGACTCGCTCTCTAACACACACTCTATACTTAGTCTGCTCCTGCAGAGAGATTTTTGTAAAATGCCAAGGAAACCTGACCATGTCCCTTATAGCCTCCCTCACTTCCCTCGTTAGATCTTTTGATGGGACAAAGCCTTGAACCATCATATGTCCAGCCCAAACTTTCAAATTTGTTTTTTGGACCAGGTACTCATTTTCCCATAATGTTCCTGCTTCTTGCCCTTGGTACCTGCTGTTCCTCCCTTGAAATGCCCTTCCATTACCCCTCGACCCTTGCCAGAGCTTGTTTTGTTCTGCCTGCAGCTTACTGTCCACACAGAACACTAGTACGCTCAGGTGCTTGTTTACTCCCAGTGAGCTTCTTGTTTCCCCACCCACTTCCCCAGCGGGTGGGCTCATTGATAGTAGGCAGCATGTTTTTTTTTTTTTAATATTTTTTGGTACTGGAGATTGAACCTGGGGCATTCTACCTCCGAGCCACACCCCCAGCCCTTCTTATTTTTATTTTGAAACAGGGTCTCACTGAGTTGCTGAGACTGGCCTCGCACCTGTGATCCTCCTGTCTCAGTCTCCCATATAATGGGATTACAGATGTGTACCACCACACCTAGTGGCTACATGCTTTTTAGTGTAGCTCGGTCACTGGAGCTGCCAGTCCCAGGACTCCCATATCATAAGAACTCGATGATCTATGAACAAATGAATCTGTACAGTTTGTGGTTTAGAGACAGAGTTCCAAACACTTCATATCTTTTTTTTATTTGTCTTCTGTGGGTATGCGTTTAATAGAATAATGTGACTCTATTGTAACTTGAATGTCATGTGCAAAGCTTTGTGTGGGAGGCTGCAGCATGTTGTGACATGTCTTGGGAACAGGAATGGTGGGACAGTGCCTTCTATTCTGTGATTTAAGTTGTGTGTACAAACTCATTTGAGAAACATTCTTTGGGCATCTATTATGCACCAGGCACTGGGCAGGGCAGAGCAGCAGGTAGGAATGATACTACAATAATACTTGTTCCTGCATTCCTCCTTTATGCTGGGCTCTGTGCTTGTGTTAGCACACAAGATCCATCACCTCCTACATGTGAGGAAATGGAGCCTCCTGTTTAAATGTCTTCTCTAAAAGAATTCAGCTAATTAGGGGAGAACCATATTGGAGCCAAGGCCTGTCTGATTCCCAAGTTCCTGGCTCCGTGCAATGCTGCAAACTACCTGCTGCTGCTGGTTGTAGCACGCACGCCTACTGTCCCCGAGGAGCTGGACATTCCTTGCTTTGATTTAGTTATCCTAACACTCTACCAGGCATTATTATCCTCGTTGTATGAGAAACAAAATCGGCTCAGAGAGGCAGGATCACACAGAATCGTGGCACGTGGCGGAGCCGAGATACTCAGTCTACTTGACTCCTCAGCTCATTCTCTGTCCACTTAGCAAATGGCATGATCCAGACAGAGGACAGAAGGCTTGTGAGTGCAGTATAAAATGGCCCAGGCAAGGAGCTGCTGGCTCCGTGAGGAAGGGATGGACATGGCTGTGCAGGCACTGGGCTGTGATGTTCTGATCATGCCAACAATGCCTTGTTGAGTCATTCGTTCATCAAGCATCGTTTGGGACCTTCAGTTTGTTAGGATACTAGTGATAGATACCAACATAAGAAAGACAATCATTTTTAAAAAGAACTCAGTATTTTGATGAGAAGAAGATAGAAGAATTAGATGGAGGGAAAAAATGGCAACAGAAGAAATCAGGGTTACAACAGAGCTGGTGGCCAGGTTCCGTTCACCAAGTACAGGAAGTGAACCAGCTGCCCTCGCAGTTACGAGTCTGTCATGTCCAGATTGCTGGCCAGGCCTGCAAGGCCCCGCAGGAGCTGCCTCCCACCTCTGACGGTGCTTCTGCCGCACCAACCACCGCTAGTCCTCGGGTTGCCTAACCTGTTCCTGCCACAGGGCTGCTGCCCTCGCTCTGCCTATTGCCTGCCATGCTGTTTCCCTTTGGCGTTGCCCCCCGACCACCCAGGGTTCAGCTCAAGTGTCCCCTCCTCAGAAAGCCCTTCCCTGATTGCCCTCCCTGTTCACTCTGTCACATCGTCCAGTCCTCCCTCCACACCTCACACTAATCACAATTGAAAAGTCAGTGCAAATCAATAGTGAAGAGCGTGGGCTCAGCTCTGACAGTTTACTAGCTGGATAGCCTTGGGCAAGTTTCTTAATCTCTCTGTGCCTTGGCTTTCTCATCTGAAAATGGGAACAATAATAGCTCTTCTATCTCATAATTTACAATTGCAAGAATTAACTGAGTTTACATATGTAAAGCACTAATTGTGCCTGACATATGGGAGGTATGTATAAACACGCCTGTAATCCCAGTAGTTGGGAGGCTGAGACAAGAGGATCCCAGGTTCAAGACCAGCCTCAGCAACTTAGTGAGACCCTCAGCAACTTAGCAAGACCCTGTTTCAAAATAAAAAAATAAAAAATGGGGCTGGGGGTGTAGCTTGGAGGTAGAATGCTCCTGGGTTTAATCTCCAGTACTGTAAAAAGCAAACAAACAAATGAACAAAAACCAAAGTGAGTGAATCATCTCATTTCTCATTCATTCATTTAGGACATATTGAGTTTAAATACATTGTCATGCCGGGCGTGGTGGCGCACGCTTGTAATCCCAGTACTTTGGGAGGCGGAGACCGGAAGATCCGGGTTTGCGGCCAGCCTCAGCTCTCTCCCTGTCTCTCTCTCTCTCTCTCTCATTCTCTCTCTCTCTCTCTCTCTCTCTCTCTACCTAATGAGACCCTCCGCAACTTCATGAGACCCAGTTTCAAAATAAAGTATAAAAAAAAATAGGGCCGGGGTGTAGCGCAGAGGTAGAATGCCCCTGGGTTCGATCCCTGGTACCGCAAAAAAAAAAAAAATAAATAAATAAATACATTGTCACTACAGAAAGCAGGGTTGGGAGTACAAATAACAGGACAAGCACAGTTGCCATCCTCAACGAGGTTTCTGCTTGTGTGAACCATCTCCCTTCTCGTACCTTGCTCCCTGTTCTGGGTTTGTGGTGCGCAGGGCGCACCGATGACCAATGCCCTCTTATGACTTGAGGTGAATACAGGGAAATACAAGGGATGTGTGCACGCATGTTTGTATCACTTTGTATCTCATTATGATGTATAATTATATTGTATCAATAAAAGTATGAAAAAACGACTTGAGGTGACACTAAATCTACGCATTTTTACGACCACATGATGTATTTGTTGCGTAGAGTTGTATTCCTTCTATTAGCGTTGTGTTCCATTAAGTTTGGGTCACTGTGAAATGGTAAAATCTCACAAAAGAATGACCAAAGCAGAAAAATAGCTAGAAGGCCCACTTCCCCACCTCCCTGTGTTCTTTTCTCATCATGACCACCATAACTACCTCTTTCCCTAAATTACCTAATTTCTTCTCGGGCTAGAATTCACTTCCTGGCAGAAGCCTTCCCTGACTTTGCAAGACGCTGGGCTCCTGAGTGGACCCGACGTTCACTCGTACACACTTATGTCCCACTGCGGAACAGCCATCTACCTGCCCACTGGCGGGCAAGTGGGATCTTTCTGCCTTGTTCACCTTTGTGTCTTCCACCTGGCAATACTTCCTTGCTGTTAAGAAGTCGTGTTCTCTTTGCACATATAGCAAAAATTGAATTTATGTGGAAGACAAGAACCAATAGAGCAGATGTATTAGGCAGCAATTTGTATTGTGTTACAAAAGGTCTAGTCACTTTATGTGAGGATTTTTGCAGGGTCCACTGAGTAGGACTGTTGCTACAAAAACAACCTCCCAATCTTAGTGGCTTAACACACATTGGCCAACCTTCTCAGGCATGTAGCTGTTCAGCTAAGTATTCGGTCAGCAGCCTTGCGAATCTTGTGGCTCCGCCATCCCTTATGCCCTCGGGTCTTCTGCTGGTCTCTCGGATCTGGCTGGCAGATGGGGAAAGAGAATCATTCAGGAGGTCGTCTTCTTGGCCAGGCCTGGACATGGCGACACACCCCTTCCCAGATCCTTAACTGAGCTCAATCCCACGGCCACACACACTGCTAAGGACTCAAAGGCAAGTGGCCCAGCTCCATGTCCTGGGGGACAGGGGAATAGGCTGGTGACCGTCCAGCAGTGTCTGCCACCACGAGCATGCCAGAGCCACGCAGGCCCTTGTCTATCCGCGGTGGGTCCAGAGAGAAGGAATCACACTGATATCTGCTGTTTTGGCTTTACAGACAAACACATGTGATCAAAATCTAAACAACTGCCTTGAAGTCATTGAACAAGTTGCCAAAGTGCAGGGACAGCTCTTTGGGATCCTCACTGTAACAGCCCAAGAAGGTGAGAGTGGCCTGTGCCTCCCTACCCCGCTTCCCAGCCTTGTCTCCCCATCCTTTGTGCTTTCTTGTGTTCTCTGACCGAACCGGTGCAGCTGGAGCGCTCTCGCTGACCTATATGTGCATTCTCTTAGGAGGACATAATGATGGTGTGGAAACAATCAAGTCGCGCCTGTTGCCTTGGCTGGAGGCTTCTTTTACTTCTGCTTCCTTGGGGAAACCTATTGACAGCAAGGTCCCCTCTCTACAGGTAGGGCTTCCTGAAACAGTGTCATGAACTTGAAACTTCTGAGATAAGAAGGAAACTTAGCAAAGAGTATCATAATTTAGGATTGATATTAGAGGTTTCCATGGGACAGTGTCAGTTTTTAAACTAGCCTAGATAGAAAACACATACCTTGCTTAAGGCATCAGCATCATTAATGTCTGGGTAAATAAAAGACCAGCATATTAGTCTGTTTTCCATTGCCACAACAAAATACCGGAGGCTGGGTACTATATAAAGAAAAGGGGTTTATTTAGTTCATAGTTTTGAAGGCTGAAAGTCCAAAAACAGCATGGTGCTGGCTCTTGTGGGGACCTCATGGGGGATGGCATCACAATGGCTGGAGCATGTGCAGTAGGGAGGGCTCATAGAGAGACAGGAAGCTGGAGCATGGGGAAGGGGCCAACCTGGCTCTTTTATAACAACCCACTCTGAGAACCAACCAGGGTCCCATGAGAACCACATCCATTCCTTCTGAGAGCAGAGCCCTGAATGACCTAAAGGTCACCAAAGGTTCCACATTACCTCTCACCTCACCACACTGGTTTCTGGTTTCTCTCCCTCTAGATGAATTTTGCCTGCTCTAGAACTTCATGTTCTAGAACCGTACCTTATGTGTTCTCTTGTGCCTGACTTCTTTGCTCAGGACAGTGTTTTTGCAATCCATCCATGTTGTTTCGTGTATTCAGATTTTTTCTTTCTGGTTTGTGTATCTTTTCAGGACACATTTGACAGGGAGAGATATAAAGACACTAGCAGTTGGGATCGGGACCTACAACAATTGGATTCTGACTTGAGCTCCACCCGTAATCAACTCAACCAGGTTAAAGACGAGTAAGAGGAATACAAGTTATCTTTTTCCGAAAAGAAATTGTTCTCAATTTAACTATGGTTTAATTGAAAGGAGAATAATGGCTCATGTAAAATGTAGGCATTTATAAATAAGTAGCGTGTGTGTGTGTGTATGCGCGTGCATGCGTGTTTATGCAAGTTTCAGTCTGGGGACAAGTTACCTATATATTCTATGACTCCTGGTCCATCTGGAGAATTCCTCCTCCTCCATACACTTATCATCAGCTTATAATTATAAAGACTAGATGAAAATCTATCCTTTGGGAGGAGAGTTTTTAAAAAGATGCAGAAAGGGAAGGTTAAAGAGGGGGAAAGATCGAGTGAGAGGAAAATTAAGAGAAAAAAGTGAGATGAAGCAGGTTGCACCAATTGTACTTTTAGGGGCCCATTTATACCTGACTGAGAGTGAGAGTTTTTTAAAAAATGAAAAGTTCAAGATTTTGGAATAACTGTTAGGTATAACAATGTATTTAAAAAGTTAAGCAATGCCAGGCAACAACAGATATCAGATGCATGCTCTGGATAGAGGGTAGCAAGCTTAGGAAAACACTGCAAAGAAAACTGCAAACGTTGGGTGTGTACTTGAGGAAGAACTGCATTCGACATTCTGTTTTAGTCCACTTTTCCATTGCTGTGACCAAAATACCTGACAGGAACAACAGAGGAGGAAAGGTTTATTTGGGCTTACAGTTTCAGAGGTATAGTCCATAGTCAGCCAACTCCAAGGCAGACATCATGTGGGCACAGTGTGTGGCAGAGGACAGCAGCTCATCTCATGGAAGCCAGACAGCAGGGAAAGGGACAGAAAGTGACCAGGGATGGATATAGTGCCCGAGGCCACACCCAGAGTGGCCCACCTCCTCCAATCATGCCCCACCTAAGTTACCACCCAGTAAATCCATTGAAGTTATTAATTGGTTGGTGGATTTATCCAATGATGAGATGAGAGCCCTGATTCAATCATTTCACCTCTGAATATTGTTGCATTGGGGGCATGCTTTCAACACATGAGTCTTTGGGGGGACATTCCTACTCTGCTGGTGCTATAGGTGAGGTGTTTTGGGTCTTGTGTTTCTCCCTCTCAGTGTTGCTGGCCTTGCTTCCAGCTGGGCACTAGTGTCTTGTGCTGATGGGGCCTGAGTTGTGCATTGTCTGGTTAGGTTTCCTGGGACCATCGCTGGCAGCTGCTGCAGGTGATAAGGGCTGCTCCACTTGTCTCTAGTTGTGAGGTAGGGCTTCAAGACTCGGCTGGTTCTTGATGTCTGTCAGCACTGATAGGGGCCAGTTGTCTGGCCAGGATCGCTGTCTGGTCTTGCTATTTCCCTTTCTTGTTTCAGTAGCTCTGTTACCCATAAGAGGCACAGTGACCAAGAAACTTCGTGAATCCATGCTTAAAAAACAAACAAACAAAACAAAAACCAAACCAAAACAAAAACCCTTTTTATTTGGAAATTATTTCAAACTCAGAAAATTTTCAAGAATAGTACTAAGAACATCCATATAACCTCTCCTATACCTTTTGAGCTATTTGCTTTATCATTTATGTGTGTGCTTAATCAATATACACACTTTTTTCCTTCCATAACCATTTGAAAGTTGCATACAACAAGGTGCTTGCTTCTTTTCCCTGGATTTCCTAGTTTTGTTTTAACCCACCTGTGGGTCTTACTCTATTTTTAAGGTACCCCAAATGATGGAGTCTGTCCCCCAGGGTCTATGGTAGCCTGCTCCCTCTTTTCTCTCTTACTCGGCCTGCTTGTCTCTTAAGGCAAGGTGCTGCCCTCTCTGGAATGAATGGCACACCCAAGGAGGTTCCCATGTCTAACTTCATGGACACTAGTGTGATTCTAACTTCATTCCAAAGATGCAAATTCCAATGATATAGAGCTGATGGGGATAGGTCTGTCCAGGTTTGATGAAACCCCAGACAAGGGAAGACTGCTAGATTTTATGCCTGGGTTCTGGTTATGGACCTTGCTTTTCCTCATCTCCTGTATCCAATCTACTAGAATATCCAGTGGAATCTACTTCCAAAACATCTCTCACACTTGTCTCTTCCTTTCTGTTCTACCTCCACTGCCCTGGTCCAGGCCCTGATCTCTGGCCTGAAATAGTTTCTTTCCAGCCAACTTCCCTAATCCACTCTTATTCAACTACAGTCTTTTTGTGACACAGTAAATATATATATATAAATATATAAAAAATATATAAATATATAAATATATATAAATGTATATAAATGTATATAAATATATAAATATATATGTAAATATATATTTGTATATAAATTTGTATATAAATATATTTACATATATATTTATTTGTATATAAATTTGTATATAAATATATATTTACATATATTTATTTGTATATAAATTTGTATATAAATATATATTTACATATATATTTATTTGTATATATTTAAAGCATTTTTTATTGTGTCAAGTCGCCCCTGGGCTTGAAAGCTATTAATGTCTTCCAAAGTTCTCTATTCCTTACCAGGGTGCTCAGAGCCCTGGCTGATCTGGCCCTGCCTCCGCTCCACCCCATCTCATGCTAGTCTCCTGGACCCAGTCACTCTCCCCTCCTTCAGCTCGAGGCCTTTGCCTATGCTCTTCCATTGGCCTGAAAGAAGCTTCTAGTGTGCCACTAGCTCTTTGCCTATCTGGCTCTTTATTATACTTCAGGTCTACGCTTGAATGTGGCTCTCGGAGTCTGTGACCATCCTTCCTTGAGAAGTCTTTCTTCTCCCCCTCTTTTAATTCTCTTTCAGTGATCTTCTTTTTATACTAGCACTTACCAGAACTGGGAATGTTAAACAATGGACCTGCTTGTGTTTTTATGGTCTGTCTCCCCCACCAATTGGAAGACCCAACGGGTCGTTGTCTGGTCTTGCCATTTTGACAGCATTGTGTGTCTAGTACTGAGCATCCTACCTGGCCTTATCAATGATTAACTTATTGATAATTTACTCAATGATTGAGTAAATCCATAACAAAACACTTTTAAAAATATGTTAACCTGATTAAAACAATTCTTGGCACATGAATGAGCTCTCCCTTCTCTCTGTATGTTAGTCAGGCATGTGAAATTAGCACACGTGTTTGCTTGTATATGTATATACTCACATATTTATGCTTAGAGGAAATAAAAATCCTCCTTTATTCTTGTTTGTACTTTCCTTCCTTTCATGGTCCATTTTCTTGGCTTCTTTTCGTTTTCTACAGTTTTCTCTTTTGTAAACTTGTAATGTATTCACATTTGAATTAAATCACATGAATTTCCTTTCAACCTCCAATAGCCAGATTGTGAAGTTAAAAGAAACTTTGGCTTTCTTTTAGACTTTAGACATTTCGTTCATTTATTCATTGATTCATTTTTAATTTATAAAAAAGATCTGTGGAATAGTCACTGTTTTAGGTGCTAGAGGGTAGAGATCAATAAAAAAAAATTTTTTTTGCCCTCAAGTTACTTACAGTGTGAATGTAATGAGATAGCAGTGAATGGAGCTCAGGAAAAGAGAGCCAGGGGCAGCGTGTGGGATGGTGGAGGAAGAGGTGTGGGAGTGAGTTTTGGGTGAGTATTAGTGATCATGCTAACCCATTGTTTCCCAGTCCGCTTCACTCTCCAGGTGAGATCTGTGTTAGAGTTCTGTTGCTGTGACAAAATACCCGAGTTCAACTACTTAAAAGGAGGGAAAACTTATTTTGGCTCGTGGGTTCAGAGGTTTCTGTCCATGGTCTCTTTGACTTGTGCCTTTGGGCCTGTGGCAAGGCCGAACACATGGCCGTGAGATGTGATGAAGCAAAGCTGCCCACACTATGGTGGCCAGGAAGCAAACATAGAGAAAAAGGGGTCAGGGTCTCCATATACCTTTCAAGGGCACACCCCCAATGACCCACTTCCTCCAACTAGGCCCCACCACCTGCCAATGGTGCCATCGGCTGGGGACCAAGGCATGAGATTTTGGGGGGATATTTAAGATCAAAACCATAGCAGGATCCCAGTGTTTTATCATCTAGTCTTGCATCTAAAAAAATTGCCCTTTCTTGGCATCAGTGTTACTGGGATGGAAGAGTCTGGATGTTCTTGGGAGACAGGTCAGAGAAGTCAGGAATCCTTTGTCAGCCCACGATACCTCACTGTACTAGGACAACTTCACTGAGAACCACTGATCTTCCTCCAATGTCATCCATCCCACTCCCACTTATTTTTCAATTTGCATAGCCCTAAAGAAAGAGTATGATTTATTATGATGAATGAAGAGAGTCCTTGAAGCTAACAATGACTGAGCCATGTTGGAAACTCAGGGAAATGGAGCTCTGTAAGTGGTGGAAGACATGAAACCCTTGGTAGTCAAGTGTGATTGTGGAGGACATTTTTTTAAAGGTGGGCAAATATATTTTTTGTATTTAGGAAGTCTGGGAAAAATAAGACAAATGCAGGCCCATAGTGCAAAGTAATGAGAATAGGTATTGGTATATTGTAGAAAAATGGAGATTTACAGAGAGAGGCCACCTAGGGATTGGGTGTAGAGTAGATGAATTAGGAGGACGAGAAAGAGAAATTGAATAAGTCTCTTTGTTCTTTATTTTCTAATAGGAATACTTATAACATAGTTTTAAAAGTAGCTTTGTAATTTTTCTCTGACATTTAGCAAAGATGCTAGCATATTTTTGCATACAAGTCCACCATAGTACTTGCAATATTATCTGATTGAGTGCAGATGTCTTAGGATTTGATTTTGTTTATGTTGAATTTATGTCATATGCCAAAAGTTCCCGAGGAAACCTCTGCCTTGATTTGGAAAGTCTGCCAATTTTGAAAAATCTGTCTTTAGTTACCGATTTCTCTTACAGTCTGGCTGAAACTGGAAAGTCTCTTGAAGAAACCAAGAACAGATCTACTATATCCCTTTTGGCTGCAGAGGAGGAAATAAATCAGCTAAAAAAGCAGTAAGAAAAAATGATAGGATTATTGCAGCCTACTGATTAATTGTTGAATTTAGCTTTTTTGGTGCTCCATTTCAGTATGAAAGAATCTGTTCACAATCAAAGATGAAAGGCAGCAACTTTTAATTAGTGTTTTGTATATTTTTCTTACTACAAAAATATTACCTGCATACCATAGATAATTTCTAAAGTACAACATAGTATAGAGGAATCTAAAAACCCTCTCATAGTTCTAGTGCCAGTCTATTTTATATTCCTTCCAATCCTACAATAAAAATAGAGTGGCCGGGCGTGGTGGCACACGCTTGTAATCCCAGTACTTTGGGAGGCGGAGACTGGAGGATCCGGGTTCGCGGCCAGCCTCAGCTCTCGCTCTCTCGCTCTCTCTCTCTCTCTGTCTCTCTCTCTTTCTCTCTCTCTTTCCCTGTCTCTCTCTCTCTCTCTCTGTCTCTCTCTCTCTCTCTCTTAGTGAGGCCCTCCGCAACTTCGTGAGACCCGGTTTCAAAATAAAGTATAAAAAATAGGGCCGGGGGTGTAGCGCGGAGGTAGAATGCCCCTGGGTTCAATCCCCGGTACCACACACACAAAAAAAATAGAGTGAAGAACACAGGATAACATATATTAGTATAATATTTTGGACCTTATCTTTTCATTTAATATATTTTTTCCTTTCTAAGAAAAAATATTGCAAAACTTAGTTTTCAATAGGTTCAACATTTTCCATCATGTGGGTATTTCCCTCACATTGAATATTTTCAACATTGGAAATAACATTGGGATAATTTTATGGAAAGTCTGAGTTTAAATTTCAGATTATTTCCTAAAGACCAATTTCTAGAAGGGGCAGTAAACACAGATCCTTTAGTTGATGCCTGTTTTGATATTAGTTTTGACTCCCTCAAAAAAGAGCAAGTTGGAAGTATATTTTATACACACACACACACACGCACGCACATGCACCCATTTGATTGCTTTCACACATATTCCAATTGTTCCCATTTCTTCAGGAACACCCATAAATCTTAACTTGGAATCGTGTTCTATTTTCCACTTCCATCTTGTCCCTCACCATTGTTTTAATCTCTTATTTCCTATTTGGTACACCTTCTCAAATTCATTGATCCTATTACTCATTGGTTTCCCATAATTCTGATTCTGTTCTCACCTGTTTCCAGTGCATCCTTTTCTTTTTTAAACGTCGATGGAAGTGTTTCCTTATTAATTCTCTCTCCTCCCCACCACCCTCCCCAGGACCCCCTCCTTTGCTCCACTGGGGTTTCTTTTCCATCATCTCCAGTCCCTCTTATATCCTGGTCACTCATTCTCAGCTTCTCCGCCTCCTTCTGAATCTGACCTCTGACCTTTTCATCTCACACTGTTGTCATTTCATCACAGCAAGCTCTCTTACGGCTTTTGCTTCTGTTTCATGGTGGCCATTCCTCTTTGAATCTTAATGAGGATGCCAATTTTATTTCTCTAAGTCTTTTTTTGTTTGTTTATGTATAACATTATTTTCATAGGTCCCCACTCCCAGCTAGTCTTGTGAATATCATTCAGTTTCCACTGTAGCACCCCACCTGCCATTCCATCTGTTCAGAGCATTGAAGAGCTAGTGAGAGTGAGAGAGCATCTCTGACCAGCTCTGCACTAGGTTGCGAAGGTCAAATGTTTTCAGGGTTTTGTACAGTTGAGTCCAGTGTGGAACAGTGAGGCGGTAGTCCACTCTGCTTTCCCTGGAGGACCTGCATGGGCATCCTCTTTTTTTTAGGTACTTTTCCCCATGTAAGCAGCAGGTGTGGACTGGCACCCTGACCCTGGCAATTCTGTTCTTTGCTAATTTGTGTTTGATCCCATGTGTTTCCATCAGAGCTTTTCAATGCAATAATGGCATACTGAGGAGCCTCTTATGTGAAGCATGCCAATCGTTGCTTATTACCTTTCCTCCCTCCATCCCTTCCCTTTCCTCCCCACATTCCTCTCTTCCACTGCTGTTCAGGCTTAAATCTCTTCAAGCCCAGGAGGAGGCCCGCCACAGGAGCTCAGAGTCTAGGCGGAGCTCCGTCAAACGGGGCACAGACCAGCGGGGCACAGACAAGCGGGGCACAGACAAGCGGAATGCAGACATCATATCAGACTATGAAAAACAGCTCCGGAATCTCAAGGATGAGATAGCTGTCCTGTCTTCTGAAAAAGCTGGTCTCCAAGGAAGGTCTGACAAATTCCCAAGGATCTTTTAAGCCCTTTTTTTTTTTTTTGCTGAGTTAGTGGTAAACTCTTGGGTGGTGGTGTATGTGTGTGGGGGGGAAGAGATGGAACTAAAATGACACTCTAAACCCAAACCCCAACAATTTGGGAAGCTTTGACTTATGACGGGATGGTTTTTTTGAACTGCACCCTTCCAGAGAGAGAAAGGACTCCTGGGTTGCCAGTACTCAGGCACTCATTTATATTGGCCTGAAACCAGGCTGGTGTGGGCTGGTAAGACGGGAGGTGGTGCCATGTTGAAAGAATGTTCCAGAATATGAAACATATTGTTCCTTTCTTCTGAGGCCTAGGAGTCCTCTCTCTGGAGACAACTGCCCATTTTACTGTATGGTATTTTCTTTTTCTATCTCACGTGGTTGGTGGTGTGTAGGTTAAATGTTCTTGCGGAATCCCTTTCTATGGGATGACTTTCATTAAGACAGTGTTAAGGGAGGATGAAGCAGCATGCTTCTTTTTGGAATCCCTACATTTTCCTTATTATTTGCACCTCCAGCCCCCACAACATGCCCTGATTCAAGCTATTGAAACACCACCCCTGCCTGTCACTCTTCCCCCAAATGTCATGGTAGCCTTTCATACTGGGGACTCCCTCTATGCTATTCTGGTGCTGTACTGGCACCCAAGGACCTGTGCCTTTCTGCCATGATGCACATGGGGGGGGGTATTTGCACCATGATATAATTGGCAAACTGAACTATAAAGGAGGCCTTCTCCACCCCTTCAGCGAGCCTGCCGATCAACACGCACCACACTGTTTTGACTGCCTTTTCCCGTGTAGCATCTTCTGGAAAACTTCCCTTTCCGGGGGGCCCATTTCCTCTGGCCTAGATAGTCTGAAACTTCACTGTGTACTGGTAGCCATCCTTTTGGTACCACATGGCTCCCATGATGTGCCTGTGTGGAGTATTAGCGCTCGGAGGCAGGGGAAAAAACAACCAAAGTCTGGCTTCTCTAACTCTGGCTCTTGCTAGCTGTGTCCCTCCAGGACAGTCCCATTAGTTTTTCAGAGCTTCAATTCCTCATCTGTAGGACAGTCAGCAAAGCTGGCCTCAAGGGGTTGCTGAAAGGCTAAATTGAGGCGGCACACCAGTGGATGTGCCTTATGAAGTCTAGCTCACTGTGCGGGCATGGGTATTGTTTCTTGCACAAGGTTGCATTTGAGGCTTCCAGAGACAAATGCCTCATCACAGGCTGAACGGGGACGTCATCCCAGGTAGCTGGTCGCCCTGCCTCGTAGGGGCCGGGCTCCTGTGTGTCCTTTGCAGTTAAGAACTAGAGGCCAAGCCGGGCGTGGTGGCTCATGCCTGTAATTCCAGCACTTGGGAGGCTTGAGACAGGAGGATTGCAGGTTCTAGTCCAGTCTCAGCAATTTAGTGAGGGCCTCAGCAGCTTAGTGAGACCCTGTTCAAAACAAAAAATAAAAAGGGCCGGGGTGTAGCTTGGAGGTAGAATGCCCCTGCCCTGGGATTCAATCCCCAGTGCTAAGAAAAAAAAATTTGTTTTAATTTCTTTTTTTCCATTTAAACCAAGCTGGGCACAATGGCACATACCTGTAATCTCAATACTTGGGAGGCTGATACAAGAGGATCACAGGTTCCAGGGCAGCCTCGGTAATGTAGGGACTCTCAGTGAGAGAGTTTCTGTAGCCCTTCTTCAAAATAAAAAATAAAAAGGGTTGAGGGTGTAGCTCAGAGGTAAAATGTTTCTGGGTTCAATCCCCAGTACCAAAAAGAAATAAGAAAAAAAGAACTAGAGGCCAGGAACAGCAGAGAGGTGAATGGACGCGTTCCCTGGCTGAGGCTGGCTCCTCCGCAGGTCAGCCAGGAGCCGGTCTCCTAGTCCTGTTTCTCGCAGCCGAAGCCGAGGCCGCAGCCGCAGCCGCAGCCACAGCCGCAGCCACAGCCTCAGCCGGAGCAGGTCCCCCAGCCCCTCCACGGCAGTCGCCAAGATCAGAAGCCCGTCCCCGAACCGCTCCAAGCTGTCCAGTGTGGCGCGCAAGGCCGCCCTCCTGTCCCGGTTCAGCGACGCCTACTCGCAGGCCCGCCTGGACGCGCAGTGCTTGCTGCGGCGCTGCATCGACAAGGCCGAGATGGTGCAGCGGATCATCTACATCGCCACTGTGGTATGAGACGCACCCGCCCTGGGCCAGTGGGGAGACAACCCTACAACTTTATTTTGTTTTTAGCAGAAAATAGTATTTATTTTTCATTTTTTATGTGCTTTTATTGGTGCATTATAGTCTCACGTCACAATGGAAATCAAATTGACATTAACATACATGCACGCAGCACTTGGTGCCCCCCTCCCCTCCCCCAACACAGAGAACTAAGATTGACATTGGTATAGTCTCATATGTAAATGTGGTCGATGGTAGAATTCCATTAATGGACTTCATTCTTCCCCTTCCCCTTCCCCTTCCGTTAGATCAGTTCCCTGACTTCACTGAGGCTTCTCCACTGTTGTCTGGAGGCCCTTTTGTATCCTCCTTGCTCTCTAGATTGCGCATATTAGAGAAGACATAACCCTTCTCTTTCTACAACTTTAAATGACCCGTGGATCCTGACGTTGCTGAGTTGGGGGATCCCGCAGTCTCCCCATCTTCCCCTCCCTCCCTTTCTTCCTCCCCTTCTGTCTTCTCTCTTTCCTTCCTTCTTTTTCCTTTTATTATGAATACTTGCTTTTCACAATTCATACACATATATTAATATTTATATTGACTAGACGTTTGTTGAAGAAGTATCCATAAATGCCGGCCTGTCTCCAGTGGGTTTATGTTAAGTTGATTTGACTGAGCCTTTGTCTAATATGAGCCTAAGAGCACGCAGGAAATAGACTGCCACAAATGTCTGGCTGCCTCTTGATTGGTTTCCCACAAGTCTTAGAAAAATCAAAGGTTGTAGTTGTGCTAACTCTTCTGTTTATTTAACAAAGGGTAGTTACTCAAACTGCCAATATGTCAGCTATTTCAGTGTGGCAAATTAAAAATGTTTAGAAATACAGTCTTTAGTTTCCAAAGTGAATACGTTTGTTCTGTGGGTGAGTGCTACGTTAAGATACTAAAGTCCATTATGAGAACAATTAAATATAAGCTACAAAACAAAATGTTATTATGATAGCAGAATTATCAGAAATTCTGTGGTTCTTCACTTGCATCAGAGGTCAGCAATCTATGGATGTGGACCATATCTGGACCTGGCTTGTATTTCTAAGAAAAATTATGCCTAAGAGCTAAAAATATAAGAGTGGTTTTATATTCTTAAAGGGTTGTAAGAAACAAAACAAAAACAAAACAACAAACAAACATGTGACAGAGACTGTGTGTATCTTGCAAAGCCTAAAATATTTACTTTTTGGTTTTTTATACTACAAATTTTGCCAACCCTGACTGTTTAAGCTGTGTAAGAACAGAGGCCATGTTTTTCTTGCACAACTGAGTTTTATATACTCTATAAAAGGTATTTAATAAATATTTATTGAGTTGGTATATGCCAGGAAATATGCCTGATTCTTGATATGTGTTTATATATGAAATGAGCACTGGACTGATAATTTTCTCTGATTCCTTGGCTAGTAATATGATACTGCTCTGGGCTCAGAGGATTTGTCCTTGAATCTCTGCACAGGATGTCCTGCTTCTTGCAGTCAGAATGACCAGAACAGTGGTCAGTTGTCTTGAAATTAGTGAGTGTGGACTGTCATGTTTATCCTTATGTACTTACCAAAATTGAGACATGTATTTTCTACCAGATTAAAAACACTTTAAACCAGCTGCATTTAGTCATCTGAAGACTGATATGATGTTGACTTTGTTTTTATTCTTTCTAATTTCTTTCCTTGGACCTTCTCACCTTCCTTCCTCACCTGCAGGAGGCATTCCACGTAGCTAAAATGGCATTCAGACACTTCAAGATCCGGGTGAGGAAGACCTTGACACCATCTCATGGGGGGTCGAATGACTTTGAGAATGCTGTCTCGGACTATATTGTTTGTCATCTCGATCTATATGACTCCCAAAGCAGCGTTAATGTAAGTGTCGGGTCTCGGATGAGGACTGTGGCTGAACAGAGTCCACCCAGCATTTAGTATTGCTTCTAGGTAGTGGAAGAAAAGAGAGGAATAGCATTCAATTTGCCTTGCAGTACCAGTCATTATTGGCGTGTTCTTTCTTAGACATTTTATGGGGAAAAATGTTCTGAGCTTTAGAGTTTTATTCTTTAGATGGGTCCTTAAGATTGGGAGATAAATTTCACAGTTCTTAAGTGTAAGGACACTTGGGAAGTAGCATGGATTTGCATCCTGGCTGCCACATGAGTGCCATGTGACCTTCCACCTTAATCTCTCAGAGCTTTAGTTTTCTAATCTTTAAGTGGGAGCAACAATGGTCATTACGCTGAAGAGTTATTGAGAGGATTAAATGAAAGAAAGCAGGCCGTTTGCTTAGCAGGAGACTCGGTACATAGAAAGCACTCAATAAAAGCAAGCTATTAGCTGTGTGTGGTGGCCCATACCTGTAATCCCAGTACTTGCGAGGCTGAAACAGGAGGATCACAGGTTTGAGTCTAGCCTAAGCAATTTAGTGAGACTGTCAGAAATCTAGTGAGACCATGTTCTGAAAAATAAAAAAAAAAGGCCGGGGGTGAAGGCTTGGAGGTAGAATGTCCCTGGCTTCAATCCCCAGTACCAAACAACAACAGCAACAAAACAAAACAAAACAAAAAAGGAAGCTATTCAAGTTATTCTTATGGATTAGTAACATGTTAGAGTTTTGTGTTGGCACTTCATACACTTACACTGAATAGGAAAATAATAACAACAACAAAAAGCCATGGATTTAATTTTTTTAGCCTTTAGCATGTTATTTGTGCCCTGTGTCATCTGTCATTCTTCCTTATTCTGGTCAGCATTCTTGCAGCTATAATCTAAAAGACTGACCATGTAACTTAGAGGAAAGAAGATTTATTTTCTTACAGTTTCGGGTTCAGTCATGTGAGGCCAGGGACGGCGGATCTCAGGACATTGTGGCGGGAGGTGGAGGGAGAGCACATGGGCTGTGCTCACATCATAGAGGCTGGAAGCCAGAGAGAGAGAGCAGGGGGAGGAAGAACCATTTATATAATCCCCAAGGCCGCACTCCTAGGGACCCACCTCCAGCCACACCCAACTGGCCTGGGTACCACCCTGATAAATCCATTATGATGGATTTATACACTGCTGGGATTACAACCCTCATGACTTAATTATATCAGCTCCAAACGTTAACAAATGAGCTCTTTAGGGCACATTTTATATCTAACTATAACACTTATTGATGAGTGGCAAGACCCTTCTCCTTGTAGCACATGCACAAGCTTTCTGGCTTATCTTCACATACACACTCTTTTCCCATCTCCCACCAGTCTTAACTGATGTCAGAGTCCTCAGGGTGTCAGTGTCACAGGCTGGCAGCCAGCTGATGTCACCTTTTGCTTTTCAGGACGTGATCCGCGCCATGAATGTCAACCCCAAGATCTCATTCCCTCCTGAAGTTGACTTTTGCCTCCTCAGCAACTTCATCCAGGAGATCTGCTGCATCGCCTTCGCAATGCAGTCCCTAGAGCCGCCCCTCGACATTGCATTTGGGGCGGATGGAGAAGTTTTTAACGAATCCAAGTAAGAGACGCAGGAGCAGAAGCTAAGGGATTTCTTATTCAGAAACTGTCCTGTCTCTGCTCCCAGGGAACAGTGTAGGGGAAGGAGCTCGGGTAGGGAAATCACTAGACACTCCCTGCTTTTCTGACCTGTACTTCTCTGTGCTCTGGCCCTCTCCTGGGCTCATTACCCACTAAACGGTTTGGCTTTTGGGGGAACTAATGGTACCTGGAGTTTGTCTGGACATTTTAGAAAGTGTTCTATCACTACGAATGTGTATCAGTGTGTGTGTGTGTGTGTGTGTGTGTGTGTGTGTTACTGGGGATTGAACCCAGGGGCATTCTACCTCTGGGCTACACCCCCAGCCCTTTTGTATATTTTATTTTGAAACAGGGTCCCCCTAAGTTGCTGAGGCTGGCCTCGAACTTGTGATCCTCCTGTCTCAGCCTCCCAAGTACTGGTATTACAGGCATGTGCATTACTTTTTATTACACTATTCATGCCAAGTTTCTCAAAGCCTGGTGTGTGGGTTGCTTGCCTCAGAGTCACTCAAGGTACTTGTGAAGCATGCACGTTCCTTTACCATGTTCTGCAGTATTTCATGCAGTAAGTCTAGGGCGGAGCTCAGAGAGCTGCAGTTTAACAAGCACCTAGGGGTGTCATATGCACGCTGACGTTTGAGAATGGATGCTCTTGTCTAGGACTGTTAGATTTCTACCAAGTTTTACATGGTAAATATTCCCTTTATAAATTAGAAGAAAAAAATAATTTAAATAATTTATTGAGATTTCATGAGATCTTAGCTGTAGCTGGATATTATCTGGGAAGAGGCTAAGTTAGTAATTAATAAAGGACACAGGCTCTGGTCTCACTCTGCCTAGGTTCAAATCCTGGCTCCACTTCCTGTTAACTGTGCAATCTTGGGCATGCCACTTCGTTTTTCTGTTTCGTCATTTCTTCCCTGTCGAAGGGGGAGATGATAATGCCTGAAACCTAGGTTATACATGGTTAGCTGAGATGACTCAGACAAAGTACTTAGGATGTTTCCCAGCGTTTAGTGCAAGCTAAGGAAATAATAGCTCTGGATCTTTGTTGAAGCATAGTTATGGGGAGGGGGCTGCCCAGGATCCTTGCAAGCTTGTTGATTAGGAAGGCCACATACCATCTTCCTTTATTCCTCTCTCCTTTGGAGGACAGATAGTACCTCTCAGAGACACCCACTTTGGTTTGTAGAATCTGCACTCTCGTGGACCTCTGCCAGGCCTCCCGATGACGTGCCTGTAACCAGAGGGACCTACTGCTTTTTGTGCTGGGATGGCTGAGCAGTTGAAATTGTAGTTCCTAACAAAGACTGGCTTTGGTTCCACAGTCAGCGCTCTGCATCCCTGGAGTCCCCATTGGCAGATTCAACCAATCCATGGATAAAAAAATATTTGGGAAAAACATTGGTGTCTGTATTGAACGCACATACACTATTTTTGCTTGTTGTTATTCTTAAAACAATACAGTATAATAACTGTTTACATAATATTTACATGGTATCAGGTATCATAAGTAATCTAGAGCTGACTTAAAATATAGAGGAGCATGTATGTAGGTTGTATACAAATACAACATCACTTTAATAAAGGATTTAAGCATCTGTGGAGTTGGTTACTCCTAGGTGCCTGGAACCAGACCCCTGTGGGCACCAGGGTCCCCTTCACTTCTAGGGCTTCATAGAACAGCCTTCACCTGGCAGCCTTTCACACGTTTGAAAAGAATTACTCAGTCCTCCTCCGCAGCTGGGCGTGGTGGCACACGCTTGTAATCCCAATACTTGGGAGGCTTGAAACAGGAGGATCACAGGTTTGAGGCCAGCCCTGAGACCCTGTTTCAAAATAAAAAATAAAAAGGTCTGGGGATATAGCTCAGAGGTAGAACATCCTTGAGTTCACTCCCAAGTACCGAGGGGGGCGGGGAGAGGGTTGGAGACTTCGTGACAAATGGATCTGTTTTCTTGGCCTGTGCTCCATGCTCTGTTGAATATTCCTTTTAATGAAAGTGTCCACAATTAAATATAGGCCCCTGGTTTGACCTGACCAGCTGAGAGGGATGAACACCCTTTTTATTCTTACTCCCTATGTATTCAGCTAACTTGCAGTCTTTTTTGTTTGTTTGTTTGTTTGTTTTGTTTGTTTGTTTGTTTTTAGGCTTAATACACTGTTGACTCATTTTGAATACAACTAAAATGTGTTATTATATTTTCACTTATGCCGTGACTAAACCATGTTTCTTCTATTTGTGCAGCTAAATACTTTTCAGACTCAATTGTAGGACCTCATATGTATTGACACATTGAGCTGTTTTTTTAATGCCATCTGTTTTTTTTTTTCTGTCCAACACCCGCCTTTGAGGATGTTTTTTCTCTTTTTCATATGAGTCATTGATAAACATGCTGACTTATCATAGGATTGAGAGAGAGACCTCATCAGCATCTTCATTCAAGTTTTCATTAGTCCACTACTTACCCCTCTTTGGATATGATCATTGAGCCAGTTTCTAATCCATCCACTAAAGCTGACCATCCTCCTGTATTTCTTTTAACTTTGTCCACAGAGACAGCATGAGAAATCTTATAAGAAGCCTTAGCAGGGCATGGTGGTGCACACCTGTAATCCCAGTACTTGGGAGGCTGAGATAGGAGGATCACAGGTTCATGGCCAGCCTCAGCAACTTAGCGAGGCCCTCTGCAACTTAGTGAGACCCTGTTTCAAAACAAAAAATAAAATAGGACTGAGGTATAAAATAGGACTGAGGTTATAGCTCAGAGGTAGAACACCCCAGGGTTCAATCCCCAGTAACACAAGAAAAAAAAAATGTCTTGTGGTACTTCAGAATCTCTGTTGCTAACGTTTCCCTGCCTTGAAAATTTTCTTTTCCTTTTTTTCCCCCAGTACCGGGGATTGAACCCAGGGGCATTCTACCTCTGAGCTATACCCCCAGCCCTATTTTTTATTCTTTATTTTGAAACAGGGTCTCACTAAGTTGCAAATTTTCTAATCCTGGGGAGAGAAGGTGTAAGATTAGCCACCATGACTTGGTCTTAGTGAGCTCATGCCAGGTCCTCGTGATCACTGGTTCCTGTTCTAGGAGCATACAGCCACCTCTGATGACAGAATCAGAATCCTATTTATCTAGATCTAAGCATAATCGAAGGTATGAAGCTTTACACTGAGGGTCCCCTGTTAGCCCCCATCGTTGCTGACCTTTCCTCTCTGTTCTCTCCTGTGTTCACAACAGGTACCGCCGCAGCTATGACTCGGATTTCACGGCTCCCTTGGTCTTTTATCACGTGTGGCCTGCTCTCATGGAGAATGACAGTGTCATTATGAAGGGAGAAGCTGTCACCAGGAGAGGGGCTTTTGTACGGTGGCCTTGCATTGTGACAATTCATCCCCAGTGTTTGATTCACAAGTTCGAGAACATTTATAAACCCAAAGATTCTATAAAAGAAGTCGATAAAACGTTGTTTGATAAGATTTCATACCAAGGAGAAGAAGGACAGGGCCTTGGGAAAGCCGATCCTTTCACTGATTCTCCCAGTGGTCTCTGTGATTCCCTGGCAGCAAGTTCTTTGTTGCTGTATTTATAACATGCAACTAGTCATATTTACCTCCTCCATCTTAGAGATGTCATGATATTTCCAGGGCAAGGCCCTTCGAAATCATCTTGGTGGAGGCTTTCTATAATCCTAAGCATTTAAAAGTGGTTAACTTTCAGGAAACTTTGCCTTTTTTTTTTTTTTACTGATAATTTTTCCATTTTGGGAAACTGTGAATGTGTCCCGTTTTTCTCTCCTTGGTATGATGTGCAGGGAGGGGAGGGATGGAGAAAAAGATGGTTGAGGAGGTGGGGGGAGGAGAAGCCAACAGTTCTGGAAGGTTGCTTCCTATAGACATTGGCTATAGAAGGTTTTGACCATGTTAAATAATTGAGCAGCCTTCAAAATGGAGTCTTAGGTATGTAAATATATGTGTGTGTGTATGTGTGTGTGTGTTGTACTGGGGATCAGGTGCTGGAACTAGTGACCACAGGTGCTTGAATATTCTGGTGGTTCATGTGATGTAGTATTTAACCCTGCCTTTCCTGGACAGAGTTAAGTAAATCCTGAAGGACAGCCCCTTAATCCAGAGCAAAGCCATCGTCTGGGTGGACTCTGTTCCTGTTGCCTTTGAACTAGACAATAGGGGAAGGACTCATGACAGCTTATAGTGGAGAGGGGGCGTAGTTTATTAGGAAAAGGGTTTTTGTAGCTTAAAAATTCCATTATAGTGAATAGTATCTCAATAAAGTGTTTTCTGCTATGAAAGTTGAGCCCATCAACATTTCGTTTTGTTGATCTGATAATTACTCATGCTCTATAAAGAGTGATCTCATAAAACATGCTTCTTGCTCCTACAACAATCACTGCCTATTAGGAAACTCTGACCTGCAGTGCAGTTTGGAAGGGAGGGAGAGAAAACAGCCACTATTCAGGTTCTACATCAAACAGCATTGCCTGTTAACTTGTTAACTAGGGCTTTTTTCCTTCTCTCCCATCAAGCATATCACCAAGCTTAAATCCTAAAACAAAATGATAATACCCCAAAAGGAAGAAATTGGAAAAGAAAAGTATTGAATGAATGGGAATTTTCAAGAAGCATTTTACTTGTAAAATCTCATTTTAGTGAATATATTGTTTTTAGACAGCTTTATTGAGGTATTATTGAAATCTAGTAAAACAGTATGGATGTAATGTATGCAATTTGATGAATTTGACAGATAGTTTTCTTCTTATTTATTAATATAGTGCAGTGGTGTTTCATTCATCTCATTCAATGATATTTATTTAAGACCCAAACACTGCACTTTGGTGCCGATGGATTTAACAGTGAATAGAACAGACACAAATCTCGACCCGCATGTAGCTTATATTCTTTAAAGCTTACGAACTCAAATGTGATTTCTATCAGCTTACTTATAAAAAAAATTTTACCTGCGCCAAGAATCTGAATAACCCTGAGTTCATTACAATGCGATTTTATTTGAGAATTTATTGTCAAATATTTGACAGCTATAAGAAATGAAAGGAGGGCAGCTCATACTGACGACCAGTCATGGTCAAGCATAATCCTGTCAGTTTGTACCTCTCATTCAGTGGGATATGCATGTTGTTTTAAGCCATGTTGGCTTTTGTGTGGTCTTGACTATTTCTCTCTCTCATTTTTTTCAGTGGAATTCAGTGCGACCTGTGAGTCGATGTCGAAGCAGGAGTTTAAGTCCTATTTGTCCCCGTAGCCGCATTGGTTTAAGCACGGTACATATCTGTCTAACCATTTTTACACCAAGTATCCTATGGTCTACACACTCTTTGCTTCAACAGTTGCCCATAAAAGAGGCGATTGGAAGTCTACAAGTAGAAAGAGAACCCGTTGCAAAAACACTGACTGCGAAGTGATTTTTATACTAGTGGGGGCTAGGAACTCACTATTCCAGAAAGAAGAAAGTAGGGTTTTCTTTTTTTAAAAATAACATTATTTATTTTTCAATTATTTGGTGTTATATTTTATTTTAAATATGCTTTTACTGGTGCATTATAGTCTCACATGATAATGTAAATCATGTTGACAGTGACATCCATGCACACAGCACCTCTCCTGCTACAGCCACGGTCGACTTTTAACTCTGTACTCCCGCTATTCATTTTATCCACATACTGTCCTCTGTGATGAGCCCTAGACACGTCTGAACCTCTTCTCTCTTTCTCATTTTGTGCTCAGGGAGATCAAAGTAGTTTAAATGTCAGACAAGGAAATAAAATATATTCTCAAAGGTGAAGCTGCTGCCAACTTTCCTTCTCTTTCTACTGGCCTCCCCTGCATCACAGCTGGGTACACCTGCAAGATAAAATGGAGATAGTTTTGGTCAGTCTGGCATTTTGGCTTAGTCCAGGTCTTGATCCATCCAGAACAGATTCTGTCTTTGTTTGTATCCATTTATCTAAAGCGCTTGAGAGCTCAGGGCAGGGGCGATGCTTGCAGCAGGAGCTCGGAGTCATAGTGTGGCAGCTTCTGCTTAGTGGGGCACCTTTCTGGAAGCAAAGGTGAAATATGAAAAATGATTCTTTTCTGGCTGCTCAGTGACCTTCTTTATTTGGACAGGGTTTTGGAAACATGAGATAACATATAAAGGATCTGCCAGAGATTAAATCATTATTTTAGCTTTCATTAGTTAATTATTATAATAATGTTATTATTTCCTGTAAAGCATTGAGTTCCATATGGCTACTCTTAGGCCACCAAACCCAGCTTTTAATTACTAAGATAATTTAAACCAATTTGAGTGCCCATTTGCTTCAGAAAGCATAAAAGGAATCACAATGGTGAGCCTTAGAGGGGAAAATCAGAGTTCTAAAGTGCCTCAGAGCAACTGATTAGCTAGTTATAGGAAAAAAATGTCAAAAGACTTATCTTTTGAGTTCCGTCTACTGTGTAGTTGACATTACACTTTTATATTTTCCAGCTATCGCGAAGTCGCAGTCCTTCTCCAATAAGATGTGCATTGCCAAGTAAGTGGGATAGTTAAGATGGGTCAAGTTTTCTGCTTTTCAGTACTTTCTCTAGTACTCAGCATTGTGCAGCAAAATGAATGTCTGGCTTCCCAGAGAGCATCTCCTCCCTCCACCCCACACCATTCACTTCTGCACCTTCCAGCGGATGGTATCCCCATGGGTCCCATGGGTTATTTAGCAGCAGCCTCCAATTAAGAATTTTAATTGCTATAAACCTAGATTAAGCACTATTTTTCCATTTAGGCACTTGCAAAAGAAAATCTAAAGAAGTGACCATAAAAATGAACTTTGTTTTTCTCCCTAGGGTATTAAAGCCACCAGACATGACCCTTTGCCACCGTCCATGGTGACAGCCAGCTTCCCCAGTGCCTCCATCTCCTGCCTCGTCTGCCTCCGACCTCACTTAACATGATGTGAAAGGCAATTCTGTGTATCACTCCACACAGAGAGTTAAATGTTTTGGCTTAGCGCATTTGTAACTTTAGATACATTGCATTTTATTTTATTTTATAGACACCAATTCCATTGCTTTCATAAAAAAACGATTGCATAGGCATTAGGATCATATTCATTTGAAGCAAAGTCCATGACAAAGGTTCAGGATTTCCATCTGGAAATTCTAGGCTCTTTTATAGCAACTATATGAACAAAAGTGGAAAGTCTTTACCATGCCGAGTCCATCAGAAAAGGCGAGTCATTTTAGTTTACAGATTGATCATAAATGTTGTTAGAAGCAGCTTTTAACCTGAAACCAAAATTGGGTGTTTTAATAGCCTTGTAAGGTTTGGAAGAGAACCCCAGTCTCAGGTTGGGGAACTCCTATCAGTAGCAGTGACTTCAGACTACGTGTAAATAATAATTTAAAAGAATACAGTTAGTGGACGCGCTTCTCTGTTCTTACCTGGAGAGCACCTAGTTTGGTTTAGCAGAGTACTGACTGTGGAAGCTACTTAGTTGAGAGAATCTCCTTGGTTCATAAAGCAGAGCAGTGATTTGAGTAGAAGAGGCTCTGAGATAAATGTTAATCACCTTGTGTTAGCTCCTAGGAACGTTTCAATGCACAAGTTAAATATACACGTTCCCTGGGAGGTGCTCTTTACCTATCCTACCTCCTATGAGGTTCAGTGGACTAAAAATACCTAAACTCAAGACCTAAAACTTGGAGCATCATTTACTGATTTTAAATCGAGCTTATCTCCCTTGACTTCTTCACTGTGAAGTCCTCATGAAAGTGCACATCCAAGATAAGAACAGACTGTTGTTTTCTGGAGATGAGTAATGTTCTCTTGGCTCCCTCCATCCCAACTTTCAAACCAACCTTACTCGCAAGCCTCACCGTTGACTGTTATTTCCGTATACCTTGTAGAGAGAAGCTTCGAATTGGCCTCGGCTCAGATTGCAAAAGTTCATTGCCCAAGCCAGCACCTGATGCTTTTCAGGTGGAAAAAAGAACTTCTCTAGAGCATGCTGCCTCTGTCCTGTGTGGGGTGGGGGCCTCTTCAGTCCCTGTCCCTTGAATCCACCAGCCACCAGCTCATTCTGAGGCGTGAGTTTAATTTTCCCCCTCTATGCATCTGTGTCTTCATCTCTTTGAGGCTGTCCTGTGTGTTGGAAGCAGCACTGGGTGTCTAGGGAGTTCCTAGAACCCCCGTAGTCATTAGTTTGCTTTGTGACCTTGAGCAAGTACCATCACCTCTCTGAACCTCAGTTCCATTGTAGAGAGAGCAGGTTGGATGAAATCAGTGGTTCTTTTCACCCTACCAGCTTCAGAGCCTTTTTTATAGCAAATGTTTTATTCTGTGTATCCTGAAATGAAAGCCAAAGTTAGCATAATCTAAATGCACGTACAGTTTTAGCAATAAATATAATACCCTAAGTGTGAAATAAAGCAGAAGAAAAGGAAAGCAATTTTAATAAAGTAAAACAAACTTCAATAAAAAAGCATGGCTATAACCACCATGCTTAATTTTATATGGTACCTGCATGTGGAATCTGCAGCTACACCTGCAGATCAATGCATGACGTCTCGGCAACAGAAGGTCATAGTCATCGGATGTGACTTTCTGAAATGATGGACAACTCTTGGTAATGATTTGAGCAAAATGATTTGAGCCTTGCCTTGATTTGCACACCAATTGCATTCCTGGAGAATTCATTGTATATTAAAACCACGCAATAGTTACTTTGCATTATGTGCCAAGAGGTCTTTCGTAGTCTCACTAAGGAGAATGCCTATACATCAGTGGTTTTTTAGGAGTAAAATGTATAATCTAATTTGGAATAAGGTCACACACACAGCTCAGTTATTTGCTCTCAATTCTATCTGGCCACTTGCCATTTCTCCATTTTCTGATTTGTACTCTATACAGGGAAAGCTGCATAGTCTAATTTTTGGAAAGAATTCACAAAACCAAAGGAGCCTGAGCTGTCCTCATTTCATCTGGGCATGTATCTTAACCTTACAGACTCTGAAAAATGAAAAACTCTTGTGTTGTACCCTGGGTAAACGTTCGTCTGTGTATTATTGGCTTAGCATCTAATAATAAAATTAAGAAAAAGTGCTTTCTCAACAGTCAGTTCTTTGCAAGGAAATGCTGCCCTTCCAGATTCCCAGGTTCACAGATGTCCTTCAACCCTCGCTAATCTGTGAGGCCTGAGCCATGACCACAAGTCCATTCAGCAAATAATTGACTGTTCCCTGCTGTGAGGTGGACCCTGGGATTACTGCAATTCCATAGTATAGTTTAATTGCTAACTTTATTCTATTCACAGCTCATTGTCATGTTCAAGGTTCTCTCTCTGAGCAGTGCTTTCCCATTTGCATGGAGTTTTCCCTCTTCTGACTTCAGTTGCTCCCACAAAAACTAGGCACCTTCGACCTTAAAGATAAGGAACCTGTTTATCCCGTGGTCTTGTGTCAAAGTCTTTTACTTCAGGATACGATTCTATCCTGTTTTCTTTTTGGTACTGGGGATTAAACCCAGGGGCGTTCTACCTCTAAGCTACACACCCAGCCCTATTTTATTTTGAAACAGGGTCTCACTAAGTTGCTGAGAGTCTTGCTAAGTTGCTGAGACTGGCCTCGAACCTGCAATCCTCCTGTCTCAGCCTCCCAAGTACTGGGATTACATGTGTGTGCCACCATGCCCAGCTCCTGTTTTCTTTTGTTCCTCAGTTCTTTATTGTTTTGTTCATTTATTCATTTATACACTTACTGAGTACATCTTGTGTGCTAGCTAGAGCATACATTACCAGGGATGTAGGAGGACATGGTGTTGGTTTTTATGGAGTTTAATGTCATGACAATTATATTCGTTGGTGATTTTCCTATCATAGAGAACAGATATGAGGGGAGAAAAATAATGGAGACAAGAGTCCAATAAATTTCAGCCAGGTGTGGTGGTGCATGCTTGTAATCCTAGTACTTGGGAGGCTGAGACAGGAGGATTGCAGGTTCAAGGACAGCCTCAGCAAGTAGTGAGACTCTCATCAACCTAGTGAGACCCTGTTCCAAAATAAAAATAAAATTGGGCTGGGGGATGTAGCTCAGAGGTAGAATGCCCGTGGGTTCGATCCCCAACACCACCCACACACAAAAAGAGTTCAACAAATTTTAAGAAGAAAATGTTACATAGCAATTGAAGGATTTAAAAACATTAACTTAGGCAAATATCTCTACATTAAAAAGAAAGCTATGAAAGGGATTAGTAGAACAGGGCGAGGGAGTACACAAGAGATTGTAACTCAGTTATGTCATCCACAGGTGAATGGCTCAATCTTTTAAATACCTATTGAGCATACTAATAAAATGAGTGTGTGAAGGGAGGAGAAGGAAGGCTCATAGAAGATCAATGCTAACACCCCCCGTTACCACAGCTGTGTGTCCCACCTGCTGTATCCCAAGCAACAGGGCAATTTGCAGACCACTCTCATTTGCTTTTAAGTACCCCGCAAATCCTTTCACATGAGGCAGATTGCTGCCAATAGCGTTCTATAAAGTTACAGTTGAGTAGAAGATTTCTTAGTAGTATTGCTTTGAATAATTTCATACCCACAATTAAGGATGAGGTGTTAGGGAGCTTTTAAGAAACTAGCATTACAAACTGCATTGGGTCATTGAAATATGAGCCCAGGAACCATATGGGTAGGTGACATTTAGTATATGCCATTTAAATACCAAAGCAGTGAAGTGTGTTGGCCTTAGCACAGTGAGTAAGCAAGAGCCTTGAAAATAAGACAGGAACTAATTTTCTTATTTCAACATGAAATGTAATAGAACAATTTCACACTTGAAAAACTCTCCACTGATATCAGCATGAACACCGTACTTTCCAGAGTGTCCCAGACAGTTGCCCATCACAACTGGGCTGCTATTTCTACTTTCTATTGGCGAGCAACAAATGAATATGATAAATGAGTAGGATACAGGTTCATTTCAATATAGTTTAGGGCTTTATTTTTATTTTTCCGGTTCTGGGGATGGAACCCAGGGCCTCATGCATGTTAGTTGAGCACTCTTATCAGAGCTTCATCCCAGCCCAAAGTATTTTTAACTTTTTAGTGATACTAGTGAATTGAAATGCAGTGTAAAATATACAGTAGAAAAGCCAATTAGTAATTTAGATAATTGTGAGAAGATCTTGGGTTTACTTTATGTATCAAACCCTTTAGTAATTGATTTCTTCTGTTGGGATGACTGGAATGGGGCATTACCTCCTTCCTACTTACGTCTATCTTCTTAGACCAGGGAATAAGCTTCAGAGCCATATCTAAAAATAATAGACTTCAGGATTGGTCCAACTTGTGAGTCTGAAGTTAGAATGGAAAATTCATCCATCAGCCATTCACTTAAGCATTTGCTGTTTGTTAAATGATGGTCCAGGCACTGTGGTAGGTCTGCTGATGCAATGGTGAACGAGACTGTCAGTCATGGGGACAATGCGTTGGCACTCCTCAGCAGTGTGGACATTTGGGGCAGCTTTGTGATCTTTCTGAAAGATGGGGCAGTGACTGCTGATGCCCTCTTGTTTGGAGGTAATATTAAGTCCATCATGTTGACAGTGAGTAGAATCAGTGTCTTCCTGGCGCTGTGGCTGGAAACCCGGACGCACCAGTGTGATAACTCATTTGGAGCACCCAATGGACTCTCCCAGCTCAGAGTAACATACAGTAAGGATGGATCTGAGAATACACAGGTGCAGAAAATAGCAAGCAGGGCCCAAAGGGCTTTGCAGTCACCCCGAGAAAGGAGGCATTGATTAGAGCCAGAGAAGACACATGGTCAAGGGGAAGCCTCTATTTCTCCAAGGAAAGGGTGCTGATTTTAGGAATCCTCCCCAGCTGTCCACATTTTATTAGCAAATGCTTGACATTTCACTTTTAGAGCTTCACTCGACCTGAAGATTTAGAAAGAAGTTAGAATGCAAAGAACTTGGAGCAGTGACCCCTTACTATGAGTGAGATTTGGGGTTTTCCAGAATGTCGTATGGATAAAGGGAGTGAAGATACTTTTAGAGCCCCAAGAGTATGATTAGGATCGGCAGGGTGTGGACGGGAAGCCTTTTCCCTTTGAACAGGGTGGTCGAGGTGCATCAGGAGGGCAGAAAGCAGGTCTCACGCCTTCCACTGTGGTGTTTGGCAGGAGCCAGTCTTCTGCCAGTATGAGGATGCTCCTGCTGGACCAGCTTCACCCTAGAAATGTCCAAGACCTATTTGCATCCATGCTATGTCCTGTTGCTTATGTCATGTCTTTGCTGTAAATCCCTGGCCCTAAAATGATGTGACCATCTTCTGACCTTTCTTAGTTTGATTTGAATTGCCTAACTCAACAAAAAGGGGGAAGGTGGAAGAAAAATAAGAAACGTTCTGGGCTTCTTGTCTATTTGTTTGGAAAATAAATTTCTTCTAGATGTCATAAGAATGGTGGTATAATTTAACTTAATACTATATGCTAATAATTTGACAGAAAGCTTAACTGTGTCCCAGAATGTCCTGTGTAGAGTATTAATAGCTGGTATTTAACCCAGATGTGCCAGATGTTTTGCTAAGCACTTGACATTATTAAACCAGTTTTACAGATGGAGACGCTGAAGCTCAAGGTCATTATTAAGCAGCCTGCCCCAGGTCACATAGGTGATAGATGTGGGAGCAAAGGGTCAAACTGAGGCTTGCTGATGTTGAGCCCACCCTCTTCTCACTAATTCTCTGGGATGTTAATAAGATATGTAGTGAAAAGAGTGTCCTGTGTCAAATAGGTTTGGAAAATACTAAGTTAAAAGTGAGTTCAGCAAGTCTTCTTTTAATCTTTTCCTGTGTGTGAGAATCTCCGAGAAGGACAATGTCACATGCAACATTCTCCAAACTGACTTCACCAGGGAACCCTTTTGTTCCTGGATCTCTTGTAGAGGTGCTGTTCTGGAAAACCTGTCTCAGAAAATGCTTCCTTAGGACCTTTTAAAAAATTAATTAAGCCAGGGGTGGTGGCACATGCCTGTGAACTCAGTACTTGGAAGGCTAAGACAGGAGGATCTCAGGTTAGTGGCTGCCTTGGCTACTTAGCAAGGCCTTCCACAACTTAGTGAGATCCTGTTTCAAAATAAAAAATAAAATAGGACTGAGGGTGTAGCTTAGATGTAGAATGCCCCGGGTTCAGTCCCTAGCAACACACACACACACACACACACACACACACACACACACACACACAGTTGCTGCTGACCGTGTGTCAACATTTAACCTCCAGTTTGAGTTATTAAGAGGCTGGGTGGAAGCAATCCTACTGTGATGTGAGACCAGAAGAGGCATATGCACACAAGCGCGTCTTGTCTCTTGTGATAGATACTCTGTGTTGTCATGGGACTCTGCCAGCAAGAAAGCCAGCACCAGAAGCTGTCCGTAGATCTTGCACCTCCAGGACCTTGAGCCGAAATAAACCTCTTTTATTTATAAAATAGCCTACCTCTGGTGTTTCATTATAGAAATAAAAAATGGACTGGTATAATTATTTACTAAATAAAAGGCCTAAATCAGAAATCTCTTATTTATCCCTGTTCTTTATACATACACTTATATTTTCCTTTTGTCTATTTTCCATGCCCTTCTATGTATCATAAAATAAAATTCCTTCAATCCCCAGTATTTATTTATGTTCTTTATCAGCATTCACATTTTCCCTTAAATCTTAAATCCTTTACCTTGTAACACCTTTTCACCTTCACATATTTTTTTTCTCTTTAGTTCTCTTCCAATTTCTCTTTTTTGGGGTTCCAGTTTTCCTAGTTAATCTCCTTGATACAAATCTATTCACACTTCTTAAATAGAGATACCTGACCCTTAATGTAATTATGATTCAAAGAAAGAGACAAATACCCCAATGTAGAACACACTGAATAGCATTCCATATAAAGATTCATTTGTACCCAAATTCATATAATGCATTTTATGAAGATTTAAAATAATTATTTCCCAACTTTTTGAATACTTGGTTTATTAGAAAGTGACAATCAACTTTAAAAATAAATTACGCTTAGCCGGGCGTGGTGGCGCACGCTTGTAATCCCAGTACTTTGGGAGGTGGAGACCGGAGGATCCGGGTTCGTGGCCAGCCTCAGCTCTCTCTCTCTCTCTCTCTCTCTCTCCCTCTCTCCCTGTCTCTCTCTCTCTCTCTCTCTCTCTCTCTCTCTCTACCTAGTGAGGCCCTCCGCAACTTCGTGAGACCCGGTTTCAAAATAAAGTATAAAAAATAGGACTGGGGGTGTAGCGCGGAGGTAAAACGCCCCTGGGTTCAATCCCTGGTACCACAAAAAAAATTATGCTTATGATAGATCTTAGGTTTTGAGTCACTTCAATGAAAATGTTGACTAGTGTTTCATCAGATAGTAAATCTGTCTGATGATGAAAGTCACTTGGCATGCTCAGCAGAGATAGATTCTTGGATTCCACCCAGACTTACTGAATACGAATCTCCACTGGTATCTGTATTTTTAATATCATCAGGTTTGAAAAACACTGGTCTAGTTCAAGCTTTACTAACCCGCAGCAGAATATTGCAGAAATAGTTTATTGCATGTATTTATTATGCTGCCTAAATGGAAAATGATGTCGTAGTAATTTAAAAAACCTCTGAGCATATTAAAAACTATTTTCCTCAATCCAGAAATAGGTAAATTACTAAAAAATTAAGTGTATTTATTTTTATCTGCATATATACATATAAATATACCACAAATTATGGGCTATCCAATTAAATTTTCAATAAAAGAATAGCAATTTTATTTTTCTTCCCTAGGGTCAAAATTTTACCTTTGTGTATTTTGTATTTGGACAGCTTCTCTGTTGAGCTGTCAGAATGTGTATTTCTTACTAAACTTAGAAGTCATTCCCTTCCATCTTAGAGATCTGTGTTCACCACATGTAATTGAAACTTGGAGTCATAGCTAGAATAAGTCCCCATTGGTCATATTTGAATAGTCATGGTCGTCTGCCAAGAAGAGCTAGAAGTCACCAAAATGATCTGGACTTGGAAACAGCTTTATGATTATTCATATGCATCTGTAGAGAAAAATCTAACATGAGTGAAACTGACATCCAAATATTAGACCTCACAGGTGGCCTACCTCGACTGGATTTCTCCCAAACATTGAATTGAGAAATTTAGCTTTTACTATTGACTTGGCAAAATACCAACTTTCCCGAAGAGAAGATTGGAAATGAACTTGTTTCAGTTTCCATTGTGAGCACCAAACCATTTTTTTCCTTCTTTTCAGAGCCCAGTAGAATGTCTCATCACTGCAGTGTCTTGATGTTGGAAAAGTACATTCTAAAAAGCACCAGGAAAGAGCCAGGTGTAGTTGTTACCCCAATTTGAGTGTGATGGTATGTGAAGTACATGGACTAATCAAATGTTTGGTGGTTTTCCTTGTCTGAATTTAGCTTTTCTTCATTGAGTAACCAAAGGTGGTAATGTAATATAAAATGACATTGATTATTGGAAAACAAAGTTGTAAACTTTCTTGGGATGACTCTTTCTCACTAACCGGCTTGACCCACAATTGGAAGAAATTCTAGGGACATAAATTCTTTCCAATTTTTGGAGCTCTCGGGTCTGTTTAGTTTACACAAGCCTAGAGTTTTCCTGGGAAATGTATGGAGTTAGCCACGAGATGGCAATGTTGCTTAGGAAATGAGAGGATGCCAGCCATCTGTAATAAGGTTCAAGTTGGGAAATAAATAGCAATTCCTCAGATAACATCTACAACTCAATTGCTGGTTTTATTGCGCTCCATAAATTTGGACAACCACTTAAATTGGTGGAGGATGACCAGGCATAAAATACAAAGAGTGCGACAGAAAATGTGATGTGTTAAATAACTATGTCATTATACCTAATAAAGGATTTATGCATTTGATCCTTTAAGGCACAGGAAGTAAGTTCTCTGTTAGGAGAAAAAAAATCATACTTTTAAAAACTCTTATGCAATCTAACATCATGCTTTCAACTAGTGTTCTCACTGGGATACAATGCAGTGTGTTAATAAATGTTTGGGATATAACTTTTGACTCTTAAATGTGGAAGAGGAGAAACTGATGGTGTCTTTCACGATCCTCTAAGATTTCCAAGATTTTTCAAATGCTTAGTATCTCAAGTAGCTCAAACACCCTAGGTCCTTGGAAGGGATCTCTGTGTCAGAAAACTTTAGACTATTTCTTTTTTTTTTTTTTTTTTTTTTTGCGGTACCGGGGATTGAACGCAGGGGCGTTCTACCTCCGCGCTACACCCCCGGCCCTATTTTTTTATGCTTTATTTTTGAAACCGGGTCTCACGAAGTTGCGGAGGGCCTCACTAGGTAGACAGAGAGAGAGAGAGAGAGAGAGAGAGAGACGGGGAGAGAGAGAGAGAGAGTGAGAGAGAGAGAGAGAGAGCTGAGTCTGGCCGCGAACCCGGATCCTCCGGTCTCCGCCTCCCAAAGTACTGGGATTACAAGCGTGCGCTACTACGCCCGGCTTAGAAAACTTTAGACTATTTCAAGCAAGTACTTTAGTTTTCACCAGGAAGATAGAATGATACAGTTAAACAGCTCTCAAAATTGCAAAAAAGCCAAAATCTGTGTGGAATCAAGAAAAATTTATAGCGTTAATAACTTTAAAAAAACTCTGCAGAAATAGAAATGCTCCCTGTCAAAAATACAGATTTCCAGGCTTCTCTAGGCTTGCGTGGTTTTGTTTGTTTGTTTGTTCATTTTAAGGCAGCTAATTATTCAGAGAACACTGATTGTAAAATTTGTCTTTACAGTCAGTAAATTGATCACTTAAATATACCTTCATCCAATGATGCCAAAGCAACATGTCAGTTAAAATACTAGCTTTCAGCAAAATTTTTACAAAGGACTTTCTATTTCCCTTTCCCTCATCCAGGCTTCACCCTCGCTCCCTAGGTCCTCAACGGTCTTGGTGAGACTTTTGGGGAGGTGGACTCAGACTGTAGCTCCCTGGTGGGATGGCTTTGGGATGTTGCTACTGGTGATCGGAGAAAGGAAATTTCCTTGGCATGGGTATATTAGCAAGAACAAGGAAGCTGTTAACTGATATCATAAGCCATCAGCCAGTCTAGAACAGATCTCTAGCACGGTGAGGACCTACCTTATTTGTATTCAATTTTAACAAGTGGGCATTGTGCATAGCCTTAGGCATGCAGAAGTCATCTTTGGTAAGGCACCTGTCCCTCTTAACCAGACCAGTGTAACAGAACCTTCGCCTCAGAGCCAGACCAGGAAAGGGAAAGGAAACATTTCAAATGTGAAACATGGGGAGAAAGTGGGTATTAGAGCTGAGAGGCTGAGGGGGCCTTTATCACGAGACCTCTTTGCTACTTTTGTTACTGGGAGATGTATCTCACTACCAAGAAGGGAAGGAGAGGCGAGAATGGGTGTCCACATTTGGTTGTGCTTTTCATAATTTTGGGGAGCACCCCTCATTTGGATCACTGCCACTCAAAGTGCCAGTATACAAGAAGGGGTTTGGGCCAGAATATGAACTGATGCACTGCTTCTTTGATCAAGAATATTTTACCATGAGTGAAAAAAAGAAAAGAAAAAAGGCTGCTCTGAACAATCTGCTTAGAGGCACGGTTGGTTTATGCTTAGATGCAAGCTTCTTCTTTAACTGTGAGCCTACAACCAAAGCTTGGGGACTGGCAGCAGCACCGAGTAGCTGTAGACTGCTGAGAGCAGGGTCCCCTGGAATTTAGCAGTGCCCAGCAGCGCCCACTGGTGAGAGGAGGAGGCATTAAGATTGGTTGAATGATATCTGCTAAATTCTTGGAGAGCCTCGTCTAAAAGGAGATTATCAGAGTCGTCAGCAGGGCTTCTGCTTTCTCCTGGGAATGATTTCTAAGAAGAGAATAATGATCAGCATTTAGACAAGGGTGAGGCAAGTTAGGCAGTTATAGCAGATGCAAACAACTCAGTAATAATATTTTAATGCAATATTTAAGAAGGCAAAGTTAATGAAAATCTATGATGAGCAGTGTCAACATTTTAAATGAAGATAGATGATGGTGGGAACATTCTCCTGGGTTCTGAATGCATGCTCCGAGTTGTCTGTAGACTAGCTCAATTTGGCTGCCATCACTGGGCTTTGATGGAAGAGTCCTGCTGTGATCTGTGTCTTCTCAGTAAGATATGTTGGAGACAAAACAAAACCCAAGAAGTAAGTTTCTTGTTCCACATGAAATCATATTTAATAGCAACTTTTTCTCTGTTGCCACAAAAATGAAGCGCATCTTATATCTAAGAAATAATGAGGACTTGCCCAATTTCAGTTTCTGTTGACACAGACTGTGTTCTGTGGATCTGGTCAATACACTTCTATTTTATTCCTGGGAGTATATTAGGTTCCACACTGGACAGTGGGACTGGATTGCCAGTCTGATGTGCAGACATCATTACTGGCTGCCCGGAAAGCATTTCAAATCTTTCAAGGGAATAAAGAATAAAAAAAAATTTTTTAAATAATGCAATGACACAGGGGGTGTTTTATTGAGCAAAATATAATCTCCAACATTCATACTAAAAGAGAAGATCTATGTCAGAAAGACATGTCCTTGGGAAAGCCTAAGATAATGGAGGTTTGTTAATTACTGCATATAATCCCACTGTACATTCTTTGACAGAGCTTTCTAAAATATGTGTCTTTTTTGGCTTTGGTCCCTCTATACTGGAGAGTTGCCTTAAGAATTAGCCTAGTATTTGCAGGATGGTGCAGAATCTACTAGCACTTGAGCGATCTCTGTTTTGAAAACAGTGAGCACTTTATAAAGAGACTTTGGAAAGACATTCTATTTAGAGACAATCCTGATGTCCCATGAAGCCTCCCCTCTGGAAACACCCATTTTCCAAGAGCAGAAAATAACAATTAAGTGAAATAATTGATTTCTAAATATTCCTAATGTTGGTATAAAGTTATAGAAACCAAAGGCAGGCTTCTTTTTCCTATGAACTGGTAGATCTCTATATGCTTGTGACGCAAAGAAACAAAACCAATGTTCTGTTCTGATTTTTTAAAGTTGGAAAAAGAGGACCAAGGCCTATCCTGGGATGTCTCTTAGTCAGAATGAACCAGGGTAATAGCAAATCAAGGCCACCCCCCAAATAAAACAATTTAATACTATAAATTTTACTACTATACATAGCTTTATGAAAACCCAGAATTTTCTTGTATTTCCTTAAGCCTTTAGTTTAAAGTAAACAATTATAAATGGGTGTGGGGACGATGCACCATAAATTTTTCAAGGTCCTGTTGCCAGTCTGTCAGCTGAGGCCTTTACAGAAAATAGTCAACCTGTGCTGTACCCACTGCCTCCTGTGCCTGTCTCCAGAATTTTCCATTGGGTAGGGGCCTGCTTTTTATTACTGGAAAACCAGACCAAAAACCCCAGACACTTGATGAGGTGTCTTGAGTTTCTTTTTACTGCACACACACAACTACAATCCTGCTGACATCAGTGCCCCTCACAATGTCCCAGGCAGATGTCCACCCCCTGCCCTGCTTTTGTCTGACTGGGGAATTCTTGTCACAAGGCAGCTTTGCATACAACGTCCCACAGTCTCAAGGGAACCACACCAAAGACTTCAGAAACAGGACAAAACCTCTGGGTTTTGTTGAGAGAAGACAGCTGGGTGCCCACTCCGTCACTTCCCACTGGCCAGGCTTCCACAGCAGCAGCTAGCTGGTGCTCTGTGGAAATGTGGGGCTCAAGATAGTGGAAAGCAGGAGACAGGCTGAGATGAGGGTCCTGCTCTTTCACAGGGATGGTCCTCCTGGCTTAGACCAATGCCTTCCAGAGCCGAGGAGTGTGGTATTTGGTCTATTCTGCAAAGCACGTCAACACACGCTAGCACAGACACTGATGCTGGCAAAGACTGGAGACACGGCTGTGGGCAATTTTGCTTTGGATATTATTCTAGCTAGAAAAGCCTGTCTCAGAGAGGAGGGTTCAGAGAGAATCACCCAGGCCACAGTCTTTAAAAAGTAACCACTCATGCCTCCTGAAGTGAAACGTCTGCCTCTTCTTAGTTTCTGAGTTGAGTTGGTGCCAGCTCTGCAATAACCCTCAGGTCAAGCTTCAGAACTGGGAGGCCATGACTCCTGTGAGCGGAAAAATGTTCCCATGAGTTTGCCCCCTTGACGTCAAGTAAAGCGTCGGGGTGTGTTTAGCACTCTGTGGGTGATTGGGTGGTCCTCTTCCTCCCAGATAGATGGAAGTTAGATGGGTCTCATGCACCTGCTGGAATGAGTTGGCTCTGGGGCCATTTTGTCTCTTAGGCAGTCCTGTACAGAGCTTGGGAGATTTATGACAGGTCTCAGAATCGCCCCACATCTCAGGTGAGTGGGAAACTTCTCCCTATGACCCCAAATCTCTACCCTGGAGACATTCAGGTTTCAAAAACCTCCACCATTGGAGGGGAAGAGACAGGTAGGAGTAAAAAATAAATGAATGTCTTAGTCTGCTTTCTGCTGCTATAAGAAACTATCCAAGGCTAGGTACTTTATAAAGAAAAGAGGTTTATTTAGTTCATAATTCTGGGGGGTAACCAAGAGCTTGGTGGCAGTATCTTCTAGACTCTGGTGAGGGCTTCATGATGGATGGTCTCCCAATGCTGAGTGTGTGCAAGAGAGGTGAATAACAAGTGCAGAGGAGGGATCTAGGGGAGGTGCCAGGCTCACATTCTCATTCCATGAGACTTGATCTACTTCCTTGAGACAGCATTAGCCCATTCATGAGAGTGGAGACCCCAGGATATCATTTCCTTCTACTAGGCCCTACTGTGATAGTCAATCTAGTTTGTCAACTTGACCTGATCACGACACACCCAAGATCATGTGACTTTGGGTGTGTAACAGCAGATTAAACAGAAAGACTGCCCTGAATGTAGGCAGCAGGATTCTGATAGGTGCAGGACTTAGATAAAAGAGGGAGAAGATGCGGACGACTCTTTCTGAGGAAAATGCATCTGCTCTCGCCTGAGATCGTCGGCCGCCAGCTTCGCCGTTTCTCTGAAGAGCTTCTTGATCTTCTCGGCCTCCAGCCCTTCGAACTGAAACTTCACCATCGTTTCTCCGAAGAGCTTCCTGATCTTCATGTCTTGGACTGGGACTGAATTAGTGGTTGCTCCGATCCTAAGACTCCAGCTCTTAGACTGCTCAACCAGCTACTGGTTCCTCTGACTCTCCACGTGCAGTCAGAACCTGGGACTACATTGCTTCAAACTGTAAGCCCATCTGATAAATTTCTTTTTCAAATATACTCATTCTGTGAATTCTGTTAATCTAGTGAACCCTGTCCAATACACCTACCTAGTTAAAGGTTCTACCACTTCAGTGCCACCATACTGAAGACCAAGCCTCTAACATATGAATATTTGTGGGACAAACTCAAACTACATCCAAACTGTCGCAGTGGATAGAAGAGCAGCAGGTAACTGGGTAGGGCTTGGGGGTGGGGAGGGGGCGGTCCAAGAATTTGTTTCTGCCTCTGAGGTGACTGCCAAACTGTCCACTTTCTCTGGTCACCTCCTCTGACCCCCATCGGCTAGAACTGCCTGAGCCCTGTGTAGCTACATTGCTCAATGAGAACCTACTCCTGACCCTTTGGGCAGCAGGATTAGGCTGTTTGGTCTGTAGACTAGTTCCCAGACCTTGAATTCAGGACATTTACTTGGAAATCCCTGCTCTGCCCATGACTTTGTAAGTCACTTCCCAGAGACTCACTTTTTTGATGGGTAAACCTGGATGTTTGTGAGAACTAATTTTGAAGTAGTACAGAGCAGGTGCTAAAAAAAAAATGTGCTGAGAGCACACATCTCCATAGAACATCAAAGGAACAGCTATCACAGTTCCAAGTTGTTTCTTGTTGAGGATGCTGAGCTTCTGTGTGTGGCCCCCAGCCCCAGCCATATCCCTCTCGCCACAGCACTGCTGCTCATTTCCCTGGTGTCTCTGGGCCTCTAGTCACATTTTCTGGCCTTCAGCTCCTGGGCATGGGCCTTCCTCTGCATTTCAAGGAATCTGGGACTCTTCCTGGGTGCAGCTGCCAGTAAAGGCAGGACCCTGTGCTGGTTGAGGAAAACTAAGGGGAGTGTGCAGGTTGCCAGGGCAAACATGGCTTTCCTACAAGTGCCAGCGAAACACACATCACTGCTGTTTCTTTAGAAGGAATAAACATTTTTGAAAAGCAATGGTTAAAAATTGTGCATAAAAAGCTGGGCTCGGTGGTGCACGCCTGTAATCCCAGTACTTGGGAGGCTGAGACAGGAGGATTGCAGGTTCAAGGCTAACCTCAGCAACGTAATGAAACCCTTTGCAACTTAATGAGACACTGTTTCAAAACAAAAAATGAAAAGGGCTTGGGGGTGTAGCTCCGAGGTTGAATGCCCCTGGATTCAATCCCCAGTAGCGGGCACGTACACAGGGACTAAATAATATAGTTTTACCAGGAAAGGAAGCAGACATTTAAGAAACCATAAGTACCCTCATAATGTTAGAAGAGAGGATTTTGATATCACAAAGAAACTATAAATGCTTGCGATGATGGATATGCTACTTACCTGATCTGATCATTACACAATGAATACATGTATTGAAACATCACATTGTACATCATACATTTGTACAATTGTTATATGCCAATTAAAAATAATAAAACTATAAAAAGGGTACCAGGAGTACCCTGCTGTGATACCATCTATTTTGAAATATTTTGCATGATTATAAGGGAAAAAGCAAAAAATCTCTGAAATAAGGAAACTCCACCTCTAACGCTTTTCTCCTGCAACATAAAGGACTCCCTCCCAAGCACGCAGAACAAAAACCCAGGCACTGACTCTTTGCTCTACCCATCTTATATCTGTGGAAGTAACTGGTGTCATTTCTGGTCTGCTCTGGCCTGGAATCCTGATGGCAGGAAGCAAGGCTCCATTTCCTCTTTGTATGGCTGGATCTAGAGTCACATGGAAGTATCTCCTAGGAGAAATGTTTTGTCTATCCTAAAAGAATTCAAAAGCTAAAGGCATTATCCCTTCCATGCAGCAGATGCAATAGCTTAGCAAAATACGAATGACAGCAGAGGCCCTACACTAATTGCGTTGGGGAACTTTGCAGAAACTGTGCCTTCATGATGTGCTATTTTAATACTCATTTCACTAAATCCCTTGCCTGGCGGGTCTCGCATTTAATAATTAAAGACTCAATTAACTCAAATACATAAACACAGGCAGCGTGCAAGCTTGAGTTTCATTTGGAGTCCAACCTGAAGGAAAGGCAGACAGTTTACGGGCTCAAATGTTTTCAGCATGAACCTGCAGGGGCTTGTAACCGGGCCTCTGCCTCTCTCACGGCCATGTGCTTTCCTCACTGCAACTTTAATCAAGACCAGACTTAGCCTGATGTGAAATAAGATCTGAAGGCCCGGAGAAGTCTTCCTAATGAAACCCGAGCAGCTGGAGCCCACAGACAGAGAGAAGCCGATTCAGAAACATCATTTCAATTCTAGATTTCCACTCCATCTTAAAGGGAACTCAGCTCATATCTTGGGACCCTGGAAAAGTTGTCTGAGCTCTTGGAGCTCCCTTGAACCTGAACTTGGCTTGTAACTAGTTCAGGAAGTGACAAGTGACTTTTTGGATGACGATACGGTTGGGTCTGCAGTCAACCGGTTTCCGTGGGGCTTATGTATGGTTTTCCAGCAAGGAAGCAAGGAAGAACGATGAACATTGTTATAGGTCAAGTCCTGTGTGTGAGTCTTTTCAAGAATTGATTTTAATTAAATCTGACCAATAGAGCTGCAGCAAGGCCTTGTGGGAGTTGAGAAAGCTGCAAATAAAATGTCCCTGGCACAAAATGAAATGAGAAATTAGGTCTGGAGCTTTAACAGGGCTTTGTTGATGCCTGGGGAGAGCGGAACGCTGAAACAGAGGCAGCTGGGTGGTTCTCCCAGGGCTTGGTGTGTGGGGTGGGCTCCATCCAAAGTTTACCCTTTGGTCAGAGTGAGAAACATCAGAGCGTCTAGAGAGCATGTTGTGTCCATTGCCCGGGACAGCCTGTTTTATTTATTTTTTTCAGTCCTCTTTGGAAACATCTGGAGGCTTTCACAGTCACTTGCTCAGTGGAAAGAGAACTAACTGGAGAAATTGAATCTTTTCCTCCAGCTCTGTCACTTCCTGGTTTATGACCCATGTTCCTTCATTCATTGTTTGTGCAATGGAGGTAAAAAGGTCACCCGGACTAGCTTCATGTGAGACTCACAAGAGACAATGTTATGGGAGGAAGCAGAGTCCTTGGACCCTGAGGTTATTGAGTTCAACGCTTCTGGTGAAGTTAGAAATGGCCTCTCGCTAATCAGCTGTGCAAAGTGCCTGCATTTACATATAACCCATAGGCTCTGCCTCAGAGCTCCTCCCATTCCTACCATTTTGGGGAGTGAGAGTGGGGAGTGGGAATTGATTGACCCCAATCCCATTTAAACTCATGATTTAAACTTATTCATGTTTACTCCAGTGTCTTAGGGAATCATTTCTTAGTATTTTAAATTCCTTTCTTCTTTCCACCACTCTTCTCCAAGATGGTACCCAAATGAGCGTGGGATGGGCCTCTTGAGACCTTGTGCAGGTCTTTTGGTGTGTACAGCTGTGTCCCCTGAGTATGACCGGCCTGGTCCTGTCTGTTGGTGGTCTGCTGGCATCTCAGCTGATGTGTGTGGGTTATATATGAATAGTCTAGTCTTTCTTGACAGTCAATGTCTAGAGGACCCTCCCTGCCATTCCCCCATCCTCCCTGCCATGAGTCTATCTAGTCCCAGCCCAGGCCATACACCCTGTAGTTAAGGGCTGTGGTGTACTTGTTTCCCCCAAGAAGCTGAGCATCTTGCAGGCCAACTTATTTCAACCCAGCATTTATGAAACACAGGAAACTAAGGCGACTTAGAGAACAAGCTGGATCTTAGACTGCCTAAGCACCCACTTGTTGTCTTCCAGCTCACCTTTCCTAGGTCAGGGTTATCCAGAACAGTGCTCTGTAGTCCTGAACAGCCTGCAAGGCAAGATTTCCTCCTCACCACTGCATTTCTCCCCACTTAGGATAAGTAGAGGGGCACATATCTGACCTACCTCCCCAGTGCACCTGCCTCACCCCATCATCTTTCTAGGTCTTGCCTTTCCTATGGCGTGGGCTTCCTTGTGTCAACTCCTTCTGCAGCTCTTTCCTGTAGTCTTTTCCTCACTTCTTTAATGTTCTTTCTTACAAAATTACCCGGTTTTCTCATGGAATAGCTAAGAGATAAAAATAACATACATTAAACTTTTTTCTAGAAGGGCACACAAGAAGTGTTTAGTAGTGATTATTTCTGGGGAAAGCAATAGGAGTAAGAAGTTTTATTGCAATTTTATATACTTTGGGCTGTTTGAATTTTCAAATCATGTGAGCTAATATTTTTACTTTTCTTACAATATTAATAGGGGTATATATTTACTTTCCATCACTATAATGAAATACCTAAGATAATTAACTTCTAAAGAGAAAAGGTTTATCTTGGCTCACTGTTTTGAAGGTGCTAGTCCAAGACTGGGCAGACCCATTGTGTTCAGCTCTGGTGGGCGTGGTGAGTGGCAATGGCAGGGAGTACGTGTCAGAGCTAAGGGCTAACCTCATGGCCAGGAAGTAAAAAAGCAAAAGGAAGGGCTGGGGTCTCGTGATCCACTTTTGGGAGCACTCCCCCAGTGACCTGAGGACCTTCCATAAGTCCCCTTCTCCTGAAGTACCCCTCAATAGTGCCAAGGCCTGGGGACCAAGCCTTTAACACAGGGACCTGTGAGGGATATTAGATATCCAAACGATAGCAGGGTGGAATAATATTTTTGAGTTAATTTGAAAGCATAACATTTGATATTAGAAAAATCAACTGTGGTGGAAATAATGTACACAAATCTCACAATGGCATATACTATGTGTTGGTAAAATTCGATGGTCTAAAATGTAGGAATGAATTAAATCTTCATTGCACATGTGAAATAAAAAGGAATTAATACTAATTAAATAATTTCAGTAAAATGAAAAATAGGGGAGGGGTTACTGAGCAGCTTTTAGCTGCACCAAGAAGAAAATTAATCAAGGAATTCCAGTGGTGTGGTGAGAGGAGAGGGTGCCTTCCGTATCTGTTTTTCTCACTTTCTCAGCAGAACCCTGGCAAGGTGCCCTGCTGGGAAACTACATTTCCTAGTCTCCCGTGCTGTCAGGTGCAGCCATGTGTCTGTGTTCTGGCCAATGATGTGTAGCAGAGCTGGTGAGTGTGATTTCTGAAGAGGCTCATTGAGAGGAGGAAACAAGCCCTTCCTTCTTCCTCCTGTCCTGGCTGGATTTCCAGAAGCTTTCAGAATAGAACGGGGCCCTTAGAGATGGAAAGCGCGGCTAAGGATGGAGTAGGAGCTCAGAAGAAGCCTGGGTCCAGGTCTCTTCTCAGAATCACAAGATCATTCCTAGAGGGCAGGCCTATCTCTAGACTTCTTTTTACAAGAGAGAATAGACTCTTATGTGGTAATACACTTTTTTCTTAGTCTATTCACAACTGAATATAGTTCCTAACAGCTCTACTGACTTAATTATATTTGCTTTGAAAAGTGATTCATCAATATTAATATTCTTCTGATTAAAATGTGTTGGGAAATAGTCCCTAGTGCAAAAATTTGGAATAAAATCTTCACCAAGTCAAGATGACAGCATGTCCTGGGCTCCGAAGATGATGCTTGTGAGAGTAAACAGCTTGGTGCACATTAAAGATTTGTGTGATTCATAGTCCATCTAGAAACCTCAAGAGGACTCCATTTTCTCTGATACAACTATTATGCAAATCTTGAATTACAAACTTCTCTAATTGCAGAGGCTGCCGGGAAAACACACACACCATGGCCCACATGTTCCTTCTGTCTGGACAACCTGTCCCTCCTACAGGGTCACATACCTGTGGTTTGCTTGCCTTTGCCTGGGGCAGGTCGAATGGAACCAGCTGGGAGATCTCAGTGGAAAATTCCCGATTAAACCCAATGGTTGTGTAACTTGGATGCCATCCAGAGTCTTCTGAACCCTCCAGATCTAGATAAGAGTGTCTGCCCAAGCCCCGAGTGAAGACTAAGAAAGTTCATTGCCCTCTCCAGATTCTGAAATTCACTGTCACCTCTGGCTTCTTTCCCTGTGTTCCCTGAAGTCTTGTTTTGCTCTTTATCTTAAAGCTTCTTTGATTTTTCTCCGCCATGTAAACCCAAACTTAGGACCTTCTTGTCCCTCTCGTCCTCCAATTCACAAGCAATTGTGAATACACAGGTGTGGACTGTAGTAAAACTTTTATTGAAGGTTACTGCGGGGAGCTTTGCATCACCCTGCTCTGCAGGGATTGGCATCGCATCTCATATTCAATTGTCTTATTCTTTAGTGTTGTTTTAAGACACCCAGCATTACCAGGACATCTCACCAGCTCTGCCACACCATGCAACGCCCAGGCTTCTCGCCACTCTGATGCTCCTCTTCTGTCTTTATTTCCCTTAATTTCATTCTTCCTTGATTTCCACTTGTCTCCCAGATTCCTCCCAGGATTCGGTATTCCTCTGACTTGGTTCCCTCTAGACCCTATTCCCAGCCCAGCTCCAGGTCCACCTTCTCAGGCCAACATTCACCATGGTGTTTGGTTCAATGCAAATGTCATTTCTGTATCATAGATTCCCAAAGTCGGGCATACTATGTGGCAGGCTGGAGGTGGACTGATCCAGGGGGCAGTAGTAGCCTCCAGTGCAATTTGAGGAGGGGTGCTGAATTGAAATAAGGTGGGGTGGAGGGCTAGGGATGTAGCTCAGTGGTAGAGCACTTGCCTAGCATATGCAAGGCACTGGGTTCAATTCTCAGTAATGGAAAAAAGAACAAAACAAAACCAATACTATTTTCCTAGGCACCGTGGCACATGCCTGTAACCCCAGCACTTGAGAGGCTGAGATAGGAGGATCACAGGTTCGATGCCAGCGCACAATAACTTAGTGAGACCCTGTTTCGAAATAAAGTAAAAAGGGCTGTGTGTGTAGCTCAGTGGTAGAATCCTCCTGAGTTCAATCCCCAGTATCCCCTCCCACAAAAATAATAAATAAATAAATAAATAATAAATAAAGGGTGGTGGAAGGACCCAGGAGGGCACTGAGTAATTTATTTTTCTGAAAAGGGGGCTGTAAGACAATAAGTTTGGGAATCTATGCCTGGACCCTCCTTTCAAGGCAGTGGAGGTTTTTAAGAAAGGATTTCTTCCTTCAGGTGTACCTATAAGAGGTCACAGCTGAAAGTCATTCCTGAAAGACCCAGGGATGAAGCCAATTAGTGTTTTCATATTCAAAGCCAACAGCAATTAGAAGCTTCAGGGAAGGCACAGTCCTTCTGACCACTGAGCATTAGGAATGACAAAAGTGATTAAAGTGATGGGAATCTTGGACATCGAATATTGTTAAGCAAAGCTAAGGAAATTGCTCTCCAGGAGGTTTTAAGAAGACTTTGTCTGCAGGGAATGGCTTAGGGGCTGGTAGATGGAGCGAGAGGTGACCTCAGAGATCAGAGCTTTCCAGTACTCACCCTCTGACTTCTTGTTAGGTTAGGTTCAGGGTGTCCTGGTTGTCTTTATGAACCACACCTCTTTGGGGGGAGAGCTTAGCCAAAAAGTACCAACCCAGTGAAATGCCTATTATACAGTTTTCTACCCTGCAGGAGAGGACAGTCCATGAACATGGCGTAGTCTGGGGGCAGGAAGATAGTTTACTCACCATTTATTCCAAGACCCGGCTGAACTGCCTCTTATATACTGCTGAGCTGTATTATCTTGCAAGATAACCAGCCAGGGCCAGTGGCATCTCTGGGAAGGAGAATAGAGAAAACTCAAATACTCTTAGGGCCAGAAAGACCATATAAATAAGTGAATAGGGTCAGGTTCAGTGCCATTGGGGGTAGTGAGGACTCTGGAGTAGTACAGTTTCATGCCCTAATGGGACAGCTGCTACTTAACACTAGCTAATTATTGCGGTTCTAGACTGAAAGCTGTGTCCCCACAAAATTCATAGGGTTGTCATGGAGAGACACGCTAATTCTGTGGATCCTTGGCCTCCATGATGAATAAGAATTTCAACACGTGCCATCAAAAAAAGGCAAAGGTTTAATTAATTTAAGAAAGGTGGGGATACAGGTTCAGGGAGCCAGGGGCCATCTCAAAAAGGGAAAGCGAGTCTCTGCGTGTATCCATTCCTCCAAGCAAGCAAGAGAGAGTCCACGTGCTTTCTCAGTTCTTTTTTTTTTCTTTTTTTGCGGTACCAGGGATTGAACGCAGTGGCATTCTACCTCCACAATACACCCCTGGCCCTATTTTTTATACTTTATTTTGAGACCGGGTCTCACGAAGTTGCGGAGGGCCTCACTAAGTAGAGAGAGATTGAAAGAGAGAGAGAGAGAGACAGGGAGAGAGAAAGAGAGAGAGAGAGAGAGAGAGAGAGAGAGAGACAGGGAGAGAGTGAGAGGGAGAGAGAGAGAGAGCTGAGGCTGGCCGCGAACCTGGATCCTCCAGTCTCCGCCTCCCAAAGTACTGGGATTACAAGCGTGCGCCACCACGCCCGGCTTTTCTCAGTTCTTTTATAGGAGGGGGTAGGTAGGGTCGCACAGTGGAGGGCAGGACTTCCTCTTAGTCCTCAGTTTCCCTGGCAACAGATAGGCAGTGGGGTCTGACCTTTGTCCTCCTCACTCACCCTATTTACATTAAGCATCTGAGATGTGGAGAGGAACCATTGTGATTAAGGGTATGGACTCATTAAGGCTTCTGCCTGACTGAACACACCCTATAGGGTGGAGTTAGATTATGAACTTTCAAAATTTTAAATCTCTATTTTTCTTCCCAATGTCTCCTTTCTGCCTAATATTTCTTCTATCCTCATCAGGTTGACATCCTAAACTCCACGACAGTGCTTGGATAGAGTGATTAGGGCCTTTGGGAGGTAACTAGGGTTAGATGAGTTCATGAGGGTGGGACTATGATGGGATTAGTGTCCTTATTATAAGAAAGAGAGACCGGAGATCCTTCCCTCTGTCCTATGAGGACCTAGCGAGAAGCCAGCATTGGCCTGCAGGCCAGGAAGTCTTTACCTGTAGGCACCTTCATCTTGAACTTCCAGCCTCCAGATCAGTAGAAATAAAAGTCTGTTATTTAAGCTCCCCAGTGTCTGCTAAAGCCCTCCACCCCCCGCCAAGCTGACAAGGACAATTGTGAGAATAAAGCCTCATCCTATAATTCTTAAAGAAAAGCTGAAATTTTCTGATATTTAAAGCACTAGGTAAAACAAGTGAAACAAAGCTGTGGGCTGCGTGTGGCTTCCGCATCACCATTTTGTAACTTTTCCTGTGGAAGTTAAGAATTCAGACTCTAAAGTAAGATATATCTGAGTTTCCCAAGTTCTAGCATTTATTATCCATGCATCCTGGGGCCAATTAACCTATCTTCTCTGAGCTCAGTTTTCTCTTCTGTAAACTGAGTATGATAATAATACCATATGGGGTTAACTGAGATAATGCTGGGGTTAAAGGTAGAATAGTGCTAGACACATAGAACATGGTAAAATGAGCCAATCTGAAAAGTCTACATACTGTCTGATTCTAACTACATGACAGCTGGAAATGACAAAATTCTGGAGACAGCAAAATTGTCTGGTGGTTGTCAAGAATTCAGGGGGTGGAAAAGAAGGATGAACAGGTAGAATACCAGGTATTTTAAAGGTGGTAAAAGTATTCTGTATGATACTGTAAGGGTTGATACATGTCACTGTGCATTTGTCAAAACCCATAGAATGTACAACACAGGGAACCTTAATGGAGCTATGAACTTTAGTTAATAATGTGTCAATCTTAGCTCAACATGTCAGGGTCACTGGTATAACTCCGTGAAGAGTCCTGGGAAGTTCCCCGGTCAGGGAAGGGAAAAACACCTCAGGGCCCCTGGGGTCCTTGGGTCTGTGACAAAAAGAATTTAAACATGCGCCAATCAGAGAAAAAGACAGAAGGTTAATTCAAGAAAAGGGAGATACACGTTCAAGGAAAAACACGGACCACCTCAGGAATGTGAGAGCAGCACCCGGATCTTTGCAACCATATTCTTATAGGAAATTGGGGAGGGGGTTGGGGCACATGGCTGGGGTGAAGGACCAACTTCCTCTTAATCTTCAGGTTAGGACTGGTGGTGGCTGGCTGGTGTCTAACCTTGTCCCTCCTAAAGGATCCTTTGTTAACTAAGCATCTCAGGAATCTCAGGTGGTAGAGGGGACATTGTGATTAAGGGTGTGGGCTTATTAAGGCTTCTGCCTAAGACTGAACACACCCTATGGGGTGGAGTTAGATTATGAACTTTCAAAATTTTAAATCTATATTTTTCTTTCCAGTGTCTCCTTTCTGCCTAATATTTCTTCTATCCTACCTTAACCACTTGTAAAAATGGTACCACATTAATGCAAAATGTTAATAATGGAGAAACTAGGGGGGAGGGTGCATGTGGGAAAATGTTAAAATGAATGAAGATATTAATGATGGAGATAATAATGATGATTATGCTTGTACCAGTTAGTTATTGCTACACATCAAGCCACCCCAAACCTGAGTGGTTTTAGATAATAATGAAGTGTTATTGCTCACAAGTCAATGGGGCAACTGGGTGGTTCTGACCATTTGGGCAGGCGTGGCTGAGGTCAGCTGGTCTGTTCATACCTCTGTGGTCAGCTACAGTTCAACAAGCCCATGCTGGCTAGATTTCATCTCACAGGTTACATATGGTACATATCATAGGTACCACATGTAACGTATGCACCAAGTGCCCCAGCTCGGGCCTCAGCTGGTGTGATGGGGTGGACTGACCACAGGCCACATGTCCTCACATTCTCCAGCAGCTGGCTGGGTTGTTCACAAGGGTCAAAGAGGGGGAGTGTGCAAGGCCTGACACACTGTCACTTCTTCCACATTGTTTTGGCCAGAGTTACAAGCCCAGGCCAGATCCAAAGACTGGAGAGACAGACTACACCTCTGGATGGGAGGAGGTGCAGCATCACATGAATAGGGTTTGGATGCAGAGAGGGGAATAGTTGTAGCATCTTTGTTCAGACAGTCTAGCAAACTGATGCTAATGGAGGTTTTCTGCTTATCCATCTCTGTGAGGTTCCTTAGGCTCTTTCCCAGATGTAGATGACCGTTTCCCTGGTACTTTTTCTTTTTCTTTTTTTTTTTTTCCGGTACCGGGGATTGAACCCAGGGGCATTCTACCTCCGCGCTACACCCCTGGCCCTATTTTTTAT
>PVJS01008452.1:0-53074 GCA_004027185.1 Glis glis
TAGGAAGAGAATTTTTAAAGAAAACATTCATTGCCAAAATCCCTGGGATAAATCCACAAGTGTTCAGTGTGTACCTACTATGCGCAAGGCACCAGGGGAGGACCCATTAGTCCCTTCCTGTGACTTCCAGAAGTGAATGTGTTCTTGGAAGGGAGCAGTCTCCACAATCCGGAGTTTGTATGCTAGAGGGGAGCACGGTCAGGGCTCTGCTCTGCGGCTCCTCTGCCAGGTCAGATCTCTGTCCTCAGGCCCCTCACAAGTGTGTGGGCAGGAGGGACGGCAGTGGACCAAGGGCCTGGCCTGTCGCTGGGAGAGCTGGCAGGACCTGGGTCTGGGGGAGGGGTGTCCCCTGTCATCGCCCTCTGTGTAATAGACCACTGCTGTCCAAATTCATTCTGAAGCCGGGCGTGGTGGCACACACTTGTAATCCTAGTATTTAGGAGGCTAAGACAGGAGGATGGCAGGTTCGGGGCCAGCCTCAGCAATTTAGCAAGGCCCTTCGCAACCTAATGAGACCCTGGTTTCCAAATAAAATAGGGCTGGGGGTGTAGCTCAGAGGTAGAATGCCCCTGAGTTCAATCCCCAGTACCATAAAAATATATATTTTTAAATATATTTTATATATATTTATTTTTATATTTTTAATATATTTTATATGTATGTGGGACAGAAAGCATGGTCAAGAAAGACAAGATAAGGAAACCCCCGAGCGGGCCAGAGCTGGGAGCACAGAGTTGGGCTGAGCATCCTGGCTAGACACGGCCGCCTGGTATAGGCAAGGGTCAGCTTCCCCAGGTGTGGCAGGCTCCCTATCAGATTGCTCCAGCTCATCACCCAGGGACATCCCGGGGGAAAGAGAGACCCTGTCCTGCGTCTGGGAAAGACTGGTCAACCGCCCTAGATGGGCAGATGTGGTCCTGCCTAGGGAAAAACCAGTAAGTTTTTTTTTTTTTTAATGTCCATTTTTCCAAACTCTGCGCAGGGAGCGATTTTTTTACTTTCCCAGAGCACTCGGCCACAAGGTTTTCCATTTAATGGGCACTCCCTGGATGCATTTAAAAAAAAATATATGTGATTTGCAAAAAAGCTCAATTGCTCACAATTTCTCTATTGAGTTAAGTGTTTTCAAACAAGTAATCAAATTCAAAGAACCAATTGCTTTCTCTCTTAGAGTGTCTAACATAACACCTTTTAGCTTAACTTGCTAACCCAAGTATAGCAATTTGGGCTGCCAGACTGAACAAGAAAAATGTGCTGGTGTCGAACCTGGGTTACAGATAATTCTTGCCTTGTAAGGAGCAGATTGCGAGCTGGCAATGTCTTGAAGGGGAGCTTTTCTGCTGGAGCTGCAGGCCATGGGGGTTCTCTGAAGGGGCGGGCTAGAACAGATGGGATACAGGGGTTGCCAAGGGCCACCTGACTGTACCAGTCCCCCATCTGCACGGGGAACTGCCATTCCGGGCCTCCTTCGCAGGCCCCCGTCTTCCTGTCGGGGGCTTCCCCCCTCCCAGCGGACCTGCGCAACTGCGCATTACCATCTCAGTGACCTCCCTAGACCCCAAGGACATCATTTTTTAAAACCTTTGATGACCAATCGATTACATTTGCATCAAAGGGCATTCTAAATTTTTTAAAAAGACCTCATGAATTTTGATTCCGGACTCTTCCCATCTGGAATTTGCAATCGCTGGGGATAGCCTGAGATTTATTCCTGCATGATCAATGAAGAGCGCATTGATCTGTTTAGCACGCCACCAGCAGACACACAGCCTTTATGTTCTAGACTCTGGCCTAGAGCACGCCGATCCAGTGTGCTCACTGGGCCACACAGGCAAGGGACAGTGGACTACTGGGGTAGAGGGCCGGCTCAGGACAAGTCCACAGCCGCGCCCGGGCGGTAGGATGTAGAGGTAGGGTGAGGTTGGACAACTATCTATAGGCCTCAGTTTCCTCTTGTCCAAAAGGGGGATAACGTTGCTAGCTTTATTCTGGGGTTATGGATATAGTTAAAGGACCTAGTGTGTGCAAAACCACTCACCCATGGTAGATGGTGAATGCTTGGGAGACCCCACTGTCACCACCATGAGTGTCCTGCTTGTGCACGCGCAGGACATACTGCATACTCCTCGTCATACTGCAGGCTCCTGGCCAGCAGGGTCCATCCTCTTTGTTTCTGTCCCTCAGTGGCTAGAACGGGAGCACGCGGAGAGTGCGCAGCGCGCTTGAATAGACGCATGGATGGTTCTCGCCTGACACCCCTCCTCCTTCTCTCTGCTCCCATTAAATGTTCACAAGGCCCACTTCATTTGTCCCTCCCGGGTGACTTTTTTAGAGGGACGCACTTTACAAAGTCACAGCTCCCGTTTGGTCACTTAAATTGTACAGAAAAAAGGGGCCCTGTCAACACCAACCAGGGCCACCTCCAACTTCTCTAAAAGCCAGATTTTGCACTCGAGGAAAATTACTTCTCTACCTGCCGTGGGCCACTGTTATTCGGTTCAGAATATAATTTCGTGGCATTAGCAAAAATGATTCCTTTTACAGCTCTATAAATGTCCTTGGCCCACAAAACGCAGACTTGACCTTCAGAAAGACTGAGATTTCATGGGGTACTCTTTTCCCCTGGGGTCCTTCCAGAGCGGGGAGCCTCCTCCAGGCTGAAGGTAACAGGCTCTCAGTCTTAGGGTCCTCCATCGCTTCCTCGGACGATCCAGGACGAAGCCGCGCGCGCGAGTGTGTATCTCCATGTTGATCTTCCATGTCCCTTCTTTTCCCATTTCTTCAGGCAGTGGGGTCTCCCTGGAGGGGCTGTCGAATTCCGAGTAACCCTTTGCTACCTGGTTAACGGTCCTGCCGCTCCTTCTCTGGCTGTCTGCAGGATCTCTGGCAACAGGGAAGGGAAGTATCCTAGCCTGCTCCTGGTGGTAGTCATTTTTCTCCCTATAGAGTAATTTCAGATCTTCATTGTATTAAACAACAACAAAAAAAAAATTAAAAAGGAGGGAGGCAAATAAGGATGGCAAAGGAAAAACCGGCGAGGTCTACTTTCTGTCACAGGGAACAGTTTGGACACAATTTTCTGCAACTTGCATCTCAAGACACAAGCTAGGTTCACCAAGGGACCTCCCACTGCCATCCCCAAGATGTCACTGGGAATGGCAGACACAGGTGGCCAAGCTCCATGCTTCTCCTCCGGCTCCAGTAGAGCGTGGGGCGAGGGGGGCGCAGGGGAGGGGGCGCGGCAGAGGCAGGCGGCAGCCATTGCAGGAGCTAATGCCGGGCATAAATCATCGGTCAGCTTGTGGAGTGACTTTCAAAGTTGTCGGAATGGAATAATTAAAAGAAATTGATATGATCAGGGAAAGCCATCTCTGCCGCTGCAAGGCCCGTCTTACTGACAGTGCGCCGCCGCCGCCTCCCGCCTCTCCAGCCACAAGGCCGCTGCGATGCTGGCATGCAGCCTCCCTCTCTGCTCAGCTCACCCAGGGCCTCGACGCCATCACGCAGCATCACCCGTCCCGACAACCAGGAGGACGGGGCCCTGGCGAGGAGCCTCTGGGCTGTGCCCGCTGCAGGGAGACAGCAAGAGCCCTCTGAGGGGGCAACTCAGTGGCTCATTAACTTTCTATCATCAGGGACAGAACCGAACCAGCCCCATGATCCATGAGAAATAATCGGGGAAAAGGCCACCGGGGCCATCGCTGTTCTGGTCCAACCAAATGAACACAGAGGAGCTGCTGTGGGGGAGACCCGGGGGGGAGGAAGGACTCTGGTCTGTCACGGGAACTGTGGAGTAGGCAGAGGAGGGCCAGAATGGAATCAGAGGAGGGACCTTTCCCTATTGTCTCCAGGACTCAGACCCTGCCCCTGCCTCTCCCATATGTGGAGAGGGTCATGGTGTTAAGGTTTGCACTATAAATAGTCCACATTTATTGAGCACCTCTATGCACCGTGCACCCGTGCGCTTTTATGTTTTGACCCTTTCGTCTTACAGCGATGAGCTCATTTAGGTTCTCTCATTATCCTTCTCTTGCTGGTGGAGAAACTGAGATCTGAAGAGGTTAATTAACTTGCCCCGGATCCCGCCTGCTATTGAGGGCGGGAGTGGGCTCTGACCCCAACACACATGCTCGGAAGGGAGGGTGGTTAGAGGTCACAAGTGGGGGCGTCCCTGGAAGAGCCGCTCTGCCGGGGCGGGGGAGCTGGAGCAAGTTTCCAGTCTCCCCATCACCATTTCTAACTGGGAACAAGCGTTAGCGTTGTGTTCTGTGTCTGACCCGCCATCAGCCCAAGATGAGCGCCCACCATAGGGCAACGGGCCTATCTTTCCGGGGCCCAGAGGGACAGCCTTGGGCAGCACTCTCCTTGGGAATTTTCCAGGGAGAGGAGCATCCCCAGGTCAAGGGAACCCCCTCCTGCTCTTGATCCCACCTCTTCCCCGAAATAGACTCCACCGCGCATGGAGAAGGCTGGGAACCCGTGGCCGACGCAGGTGTCCCTCTGCTATGGGACATCAGGCGTGCAAGCAGACATGTAGCTACACACCATGGGAAGGTTCAGCAACTTCTTCTGTAGACTGGGGTTTTATTTGGTTTCTAGACCTCTGAACCACGTCGACCCGTTTCCCCCAGCGAGCTGGTCAGAATGTCGGCGCTGACACGGGAACACTGTCTCTTTCCTTCATAGGAACCATAGGAACGGGGCTCACCTGGAGTCCCTGCTTTGGCCTCCGCATGAGCTCAGGACTTGCCAGCCTCTCAGCTCTTGAATCGCCCCAAAGAAAAATAAAATAGACACCCGCTGGAAATATCCGCCCGCTGCTTCCCATTTACATTTCTGTGACTGTTCCTCCCAATAGGGAGGCCTGTGTGGCCCAGGCGGGCCTGTTGATGGGACTGTGGAAATTATGGTCCGCCTTAAACATACAGAACATTGCGGGCTCTTTTTTGGGGGGTCGCGGGCACACTACAGGCATTAATGTCGAATCACCTGACCTTCATTCCAGACTCTAGGCAAAGCAGGTCCGTCTAAAAAGGAAAGCCTTTCGGATTTGTATTGGCTCCTGTTCCCCCATCGGGCAGGGTTAGGCTCCATTCCAGTGAAAGCTCAGGAGATTGGCCTCCTGACAGACCACATATTTATCTCTCTCCGGGTTGGTCCATGCATTCCAAAGCTTGAGCCATTATGGAAAACAGTCTTGGGGAAAAAATGCATATTCCGACCCCTTCTCCCCCTCCGCTGCCTCCCCCAACATCTCAGACTAACAAGTCGCCCCTTCAGCAAATATCCCATTGTCTGAGCCGTGGGGACCACCTTGGTCACGCCCCCGCCCTCGTGTGGGCATCTGAAAGACTCCCTGTGCCTTCCGTACGCGCCACGACCTCATCTCATCTCGCCTACACAGCCCCCTCGTTGTTGATGGACCCCCGTCAAAAGCCAGAACTGTTTGAGGCCCGCGTTCCTGCTTTGACCATCTGTTGATCAAAGTGACCACACGCACCCCACCAGCACCTCCACGGTGCCGCCTGCTCCCTCTCTTCCTCTCCCACGTCTCTCCCCATCCCTCCTTCGTCCGCATCCCGAGCGCCGACGCCAAGCTATTTGTCCAAGCATCATGAGAAACTGTGAAGGGAGGGAGTGGAGTCATAAATCCCTACCCTGTTCCTTGGCAGCTTCAGACACCGTCGGGCCCAGAGCCTCCTTTGCGTTCTTAAAGGTCACAAAATCTAATTAGAACCATTGCTAACTGTGTATTCTCGTTGTCGGTAAGCCTTAAATAATAAAAATCAGACCAAATGAGACTAATCAAGGGAGATGGAAAATCGATGTCATATTTGTTCCAAGTAATTTCCTTTTAGAAGAGAAAAGCTCTTAGGAGTGGTTTGTGAATTTAAAAGATGTTTAAAGTTGTATCTAGACATCGGAACATCAAAGTCAACCCTAAACGGAATTTCGCTGGATGATCTCTCTCCTCATTCCCGGAAAAGTCAAGGCTGTTTGGGATAAAGGGCTAAAACGGGTGACAGCCTTCTTCGTGTCCGCCTTAAGTAGTTCTGGCTTTGCCAAAAATAAAAAGATATATTTTTTTTCCTAATGGATCCCTTAAGACAGGAGCAAAGAGTAATAACATATGGGATTCTTTTCCCTTCCCTCAATATTTTTTTCTGAGTAATTCAACTATGCACACTTCAGGAAAAACCTAAATAACAAGAACCAAATAGACACACAGGCATGGATAGAGAAGAAGAGGACCCAGCTGCTGCTTCAAATCATTTTTCCTCTTGCCTGGAATGCCCCAAAGACTGATGAACATCTCCAGGCTGGTTCTCACTCACGAGGGGAGTCATTTACGGCAAGAAGACCTGCTTTGATGGGAAATGACTAGCTAACCTCTTCCTCAGGACTCCACTAGCGTTCCTGGATTCTCAGACGGGAGGACTGCCTGAGCGCGGAAGTATACCCCAATGTCACCCCGCTCACAAATAACCAAGCCCGGAACACCCAGGACGGCAGGCCTCCTGGGTAGCAGTTACTGTCTATCAGCAGGTAGTCCCCAAGAACCTAAATCAACCCAGGCTAAAATTCTACCTTAGGCTGCTGCCCCGCAAAGTCTGACCTACTGTGTGCAGAGCCAAGCATGCCTTGGGCACACAAACTCACATGACCCCATCCTTCCTTCCTTTGGCACAGAGAGCCTCAGAGGCAAGGGGCAGGCTCCCGCCGCGCCCACCACAGCGGGCATCTTCTGCATGGAGGTTAGTTTTTGAGTCCCCCCCCAAAAAAAATTATTATTATTATTATTTCCTGAAATGCTGTTTGGGGGTTTGGCCAATTGCAATTCACTCCTGTCCGGCTTCCTCTTTTTATCTCTTCTTCCTCGCTGTTGGTCTCAAAGAGGCTGTCACCGCCACCCTGAATCCCTTAAAAATACTCTCGAGAAGACAGGAATGGACAGTGTCTTGCCCGCAGCCCAAAGCCTGCAGCCCACACAGCAGGGCAAGCCTCGTTGGAAACATGTCTGATGTCTCAGTGGTCTGGTGGGCGTGCCGCTCTCTGCGTGGGGCTCCCTCCCTTCCGGCACATCTGATGGCGGGGAAGTGATGGCTGTCAAGCACCACGTGCCTTTGTTTCTAATGAGATTTAGATGACACACCTATTAGCATGGATATTTCACGTAGACACCTGCGCGTGGCCGGCTCCCTTCACTAGCATTCCACCTCGTTAGCCACACTATTTCCAGCTCTGCTCCTTCTTGGCTTCCAGGCTCGGACCATAGTACACCAGAGGGCGGCCACTGGCAGATGGAGGGGACTTGAAATCTAATGTCACACGGGCCATGAGCTAAGCTTTTTGTTTCTTGTTTTTGATTTTTGTTCCTGGGGTACTGGGGATGGAACCCAGGGCCTTCAGCACACTAGGCAAGCACTCTACCACTGTGCCCCGTCCCCAGCCCTCCATGTTTTCTTTCTTTCTTTTTTTTTTTTTTTTTGCAGTACTGGGGGTAGAACCCAGGGGCATTCTACCTCTGAGCTACTATATTTTATTCTTTATTTTGAAACAGGGTCTCACTAAGTTGCGGAGGGCCTCACTAAGTAGCTGAGGCTGGCCGCGAACACAGATCCTCCGGTCTCAGCCTCCCAAGTACTGGGATTACAAGCGTGTGCCACCACGCCCGGCTCATGTTTTCTTTCTAATAGTCCTGATGGACTTAAGCAGCAAGCGGGAACCACTACCAGCTTCCTGAGGTTGCAATGGGTACCTGGCGAGCATTCCCTAGAGACCAGCTACGCCAGGGGACCCTGGCGCTGAGCAGGGCCCCCAACCTGCCTACTTCTGCTCCAGAGAGCCAAGGTCACCCTCGCAGGGCCCGCTTACTAGAACGGTGTGTCACCTAAGGCTGCCAGCACCTCCCCTCTTCTTCATTTCCTGTTGCGCTGAGGTTGTCTGGGCACAGATGGGACCCCAACTCTATTAGCCATTCCCACCTTGGCCCACTTTGGTCATTCCAAAATTGGCCGGACTAAAACACACTTGTCTACTGAAGATCCCTTTAGGCAAATCAATTCTTGCAAAGGAATTTGGAAAAGGAAATAAATCAACGACTTAAAATAATGCGCTGTTTTCTCTTGTGTCCAAGACAGTTGAGCATGTGGGCTAGCGAGCGTGTCTTGTCTCAGAAGATTCCCCAGAGAGACTTCCCTGGGCGATACATGGGAAGATCAGCCCTAATGGCTTCGTGAATTTGAAAGTACTAAAATGGAATATCTTTTCTTAAAAGCACCATAATTCAGTCTTGTCGCTAATTCAGACAGCGTGCCCCCCAATTAGGAAGGTTAAACTATATATCACACCCTGCGTATGAACGGCCAGAGGACACAGTGTCATCTCCGCGGTTGACAGCCAAGGGATGATATTGTGGGTTTTTTTTTTCCTAACTTGTTCAGCCGAAGGAAAGAGAAAATCCAGTCCAATTTAAAAGCAACAACTTCAGAAAGATATTGTATTTGTTTCGTGACCGATAAAAAATGAAACGCCTTTCTCCTGAGCCACCTGGCCCTTTGGGGGAAGTCATGTTTTCCGAACAATCTCCAAACTGAAAGGCAGAAATGCCATTTAAAATAAATAACGCTGTAACCACTTCGAGAGAGCTGGGGTCCAATCAAAAAGAGCACTTCCTGACCGGGGGTGTTTTTATTCTGCAGACTGGGGGGAGGGTCCTGCCTGCAACTTCGATGCCCGATTCAGAATTTCAACTCAAAGCACGATTCCAAATCTAAACCCTCCAAACGCATCAGACAAAAAGGCACTTCCATTATACCACCATTCCGAGGGGAGAAATCCATTTTCCTGTTGGCTCCCGGGTGGCAGAGGGATCAGTTTAATGTCACCATTTCAAGACCAGAGGAGCACGTCACCGGCAGGGGCCCAGGGCAACAGCATTTCAGCCTTTAAGAAGGCCCCGCGCTGCGGCCTCTTCGGGCAGGCAGCGAGCGCTCACGGCCAAATCGGCGGGCCTCCTGCAGACTCTCTGCAGAGCAGCAATTTCCTTTTGCTTTGCTTAGATTTTCCTCTATCCTGGCAATTGAAGACAAACAGAGAAGCCATTTTCTCCTCCACAAGTCAAAACGCCTTGGCCATTTCGTTGGCTTCGGCTCTCTCCTGCTTCCTTAAAACCAAGGCTGGGGAAGAAATGCCCAACTTCTACTCCCAAGCGCCCCTTTGTTAAAAAAGGGCCCCCGCCGGCGCCTGCACCCAACAGCACTGCACCAGGGTGGATGGAGGTCAGGTGGCACAAAGGGTCAACAGGGAGAGACATGGGAGGGTTGACCTTTCTATGGTCGAGAAGATGGGCCAGGCGTTACGAGCCGGGTCTAGTTACTTCAGAGGACCAGCATGCAGACGTCGGTCTAGGATCGAGGTGGTCTTGGCAGGCTTGAGCAGTGTGGGAATTCAGACCCAAGTGGGCCACCAAATAGCCCGGCGGTCAGTTTGAGCCATTAGCACACCATGATTTCGTCAATATTATTTAATTTCCAAAGTTGACTTTAGGTCCATTCAGTCAATCGTAAGCAATAAAATCCTTGAAACCACACACTGAGTGTAGTTTAGATATCCCCCCCCCAACGTGCATTCAAAATAAATAATATAAGCCGGGCGTGATGGTGCACGCTTGTAATCCTAGTACTTGGGAGGTTGAGACAGGAGGATCGCAGGTTCGCAGCCAGCCTCAGCAACTTAGCGAGGCCCTCCGCAACTTAGTGAGACCCTGTTCCAAAAAATAAAATAGGGCGGGAGCCAGGCATGGTGGTGCATGCTTGGGAGTACTTGGGAGGCTGAGACAGGAGGATCGTAGGTTTGCAGCCAGCCTCAGCTACTTAGTGAGGCCCTCTGCAAATTAGTGAGACCCTTTTTCAAAATAAAGAATAAAAAACAGGACTGGGGGTGTATCTTGGAGGCAGAATGCCCCTGGGTTCAATCCCCAGTATTACAAAAAATAGGGCTGGAGATGTAGCTCAGAGGTAGGATGCCCCTGGGTTCAATCCCCAGTACCACAAAAATAATATAAAGAAAGAAATAATATAACCACTAAGTGGAAAGTACATTAATTTGTGTGGTAGCCCCTTAAGCCTTCCTAGGACCCACCAGGGGTGTGTGTGCTGTGACATATTGAAAGACAGAATGTGGTCTTGGCCAAACAGAGCAGCTGGAAGCCCCCCCTTGGTAAGGGGCATCTTGAATTGAGGCTCCGACCCCAGAAGGCCAGAGGCCTGTGTTGGGGACAGAGAGCCCGAGCTGTGAGAACTTAACCTATCACGCCCTCATCTAAGAATTGTGGCAGGTGACAGTTCATCCCAGGAGAAACTCATGTTCTCATCACACTCAAGAGCCCGGCCTTTGTTCTCGAGTGGGAAGAATCAGCCTGCAATTTCTGCCACCTCCATCCACTGATTGACCCACATTTCCAGCTCATTAGCACATCACACTCCAAACACGGACACAGGCCCTGATGTTGTCGCAGGCTCTTCCTCCTGGTGAAACTCAAAAGTAAGAGGAGGAAAGGAAAGTGGGGGGGCTGTATCAAAGAAAAATGCTGAGGATAAGAAAGCGGCAGATCCTTGGGAAGGAATATGTTTCCAGGACAAAATATATAAATAAATAAATGAACAAAAGGAAAAGACGTCACTGTTTCAAGGTGACCATTGGGAAATTGGTCTTATCCTCTTCCCAGGCCTCCAACACCATTCTTTAGGGACTGCTACGACAATCCAGCACCTCTATGTGGACAAATAAATGAATAAATAAATCATCTTAGCCTAGGTAACATTTTTGTGGATTCTGTTGGTAAAAAAAGTCACTAGCAGCCGGGCATGGTGGTGCACGCTGGTAACCCCAGTACTTGGGAGGCTGAGACAGGAGGATCTGGGTTCGTGGCCAGCCTCAGCTACTTAGTGAGGCCCTCCACAACTTAGTGAGATCCTGTTTCAAAATAAAGAATAAAAAATAGGGCTGGAGGTGTAGCTTGGAGATGGAATGCCCCTGAGTTCAATCTCTTGTACTGCCAAAAAATAGAAAAAGCCATTAGCAGTTTTTGCACCAAAATGAATTGCGTTGATCTGTTTTAGTCTGCTTTTTTGTCACTGTGACCAAAATACCTGACAGGAACAACATAGAGGTGGAAAAGTTTATTTGGCTCACAGTTTCAGAGGTAGAGTCCATAGTTGGCCAACTCCGAGGCAGACATCATGGCAGAATGGTATGGCGGAGGAAAGCTGAGCTCAATTCAATAGTAGCTGGAGGCAGAAAGATAAAACTTCCAAGTCCCCAATGGTCACCTTGAAACAGTGACCTCTTTTCTTTTCTTTCACATATTTATTTATTTATCTGTTGCAGGAACAGATAAAATTTCCAAGGCCACACCCCCGGTGACCTTCTAGCCACACCCCATCTGCCTAAGTTACCACCCAGTAAATCCATTCAAATTATTCATCCTTCAGTGGAGTGACCCACTAATGAGATGAGAGCCCGGATGCAATCATTGCACCTCTGAACAGTGGTGCATTGGGGACACAGTTTCAACACATGGACTTTTTTTTGGGGGGGGACACTGCAAATTCAAATCATATCACAATTATTCATGACACGGGTCTAGCTGACTGCTCAAAAAGGATCCTTCTCTTCTTCTCTCCCCCAAATCCATGAAGCTCCAGAGCATGGAGACCAAGTTGACTCAACGGATAAGACCAAGGAAACCGCGTGGTGGCGGCGACTTACAACCAGCCTGCAGACTGGCCGCGCCTGGCCAGGGCCTCGGGGCAGGAGCTCTGGAGTTTGAGGGGACACAATTTGATCAATGGTGTCTCTGAATTCTGGAATATTGGTTTGCACTAGTGAAATGGATGGTGTAATTCCCTTGAAATTGAATCTGTCCCTTCCCTTTGGCACAGTGTTAGAATGCACCGTGAGGCTCAACTCCAGAGAGTTGCTCCCATCAATTAAAGAGAACAGCCCAGGGCGGCGACATGATCAGTTTAGTATCAGATGAGGAATTTGTCACTGGAAGGGGCTGTCAGGCAAGCTGGTCAAGCAGACATTTAAACAAGGATGGAGGCCTGAGGTCGGGGTGGGGGCGGCGGCTGGGTAGAGAGATTTCTGAGCCCCGGAGCGCAGCAGCCTTGGGGTAACCTGCAGATTCTGCCGAGAGCTGGCCTTGGACTCTGATGTGACTTGGTCCCTCACTGCCAGGGGTTAATGCCCCTGTCCCCAAAGCCCTTTGCCTGGGCCCTTCCTCTGCATTTTCAAGTCCCTATAATCCCAAGGTCTTGTGTCCTGCACAACAGCCCTGGGGTGGGGGGGAGCAGAATGGACTCCAAACTTGGGAGGGAGCAGGGTGTGGTGGAAAGATCTGGGAGGAGAGGCGGGAGGCGCGGCGCTCTGCTCCTGGCCAACTGAGCATCCCCAGGCAGGTGGTCCTCTTTGCACCTCAGCTCTTCCTCTGTCTGAGGGAGGCTGCGACCAGGTAGCCTGAGGATTCTGTGATGCTTTGACGACAGGTTCCTTCGGGTCTGGTTGAGCCCCTAAAGCTTGACATCTTTATCCCTAGGTCTCCTGGGAGCTTCTAGGCTAAGGCCTAGTGGCCTTCGTGTCAGTGATCATGTAAAGGTGGTAATTGCCCGGGACAGTCTGTCACTGGGCCGGCGGGAAGGTAAGGCACAGGCATGCACCCCCAAAGGCCCATTTCTGTTCCCGGAGCTTCACAGGAGTGGACTTCAGGGATAGCTGCAGGAAGACAGGAGAAGCCGGGAAGCTCAGGCTGGCGCTTGGGGTACGGCCCCTCTGGGTGGGGGAAACCAGTGTAACCCAGGCCAACCCTGCTATGCTCCTTCTGGAAGGTTCCACTCTTTGCCCCTCTCCCCTTTCCTGGTGTTGTCGGTGTTGGGGAGCACACCTTGAACCTCGGCGCCCTCCCGCCCACGCTGCCTTGGCCTCCTCTTCAGGGAAGACAGCGGGGCTGAGTGACAGGCAGGGACAGGCGCCCCTGGCAGCGAGGCCCATCCCTCTCCGCCCCTCTCCGCCTGTCTGCAAGATGAAAGAAGTGTCACCGTCACCGTGATGTACAGAAACCTCCTCCCGCTGGCCCGGAGCGGAGCTGGAGCCAGGGCCTGTCTGCGAGACGAGAGACGCGTCCTCACCCGTGTTCTTGACACACGAAGAAAGCCCAGCCCAAGATGTCACTCAGAGGCCAGAGAGAAATAAAGACATGTCCCCTTTTCCTTCCTTCATAAAGGAAGCCAGCTCGGAGGCCACTGGAGCGAAGCCAGGGCCCCTCCCTCTCCAAACAGGTCAGAATCCGGACCCTTGGCCCACGCTGCCAATGTCCCTGGTGGACGCCGCTGTCCCCGACTTGACTCTCAGCCTCAGGGAGAACTTGGGTGTCATGTCCCCTCTTTCCTTTTGGTTTGCCCTGGGCTTTCCCCAGGGAGGAGATACTTGTCCCCCTACTTCTTCAGGGGATTTTCTTAATGTCCCTTCAGAAAGCAAACAGGTAAAACTATCAGGTGGGGAATGGGGGGGACCTGTATTGGATCCCGATTCTAAAAGTAATAATAATAATAATGATAGCTGCAATCAACAATGTTGGGATAACTGGCGCCATGGGGATGCGGGCCAGACCTTTGATAATATTCAGGAATTAGAATTAATTTTTAGGGTGTACCGGTAATGCTGTGGTAGGGAATGTCTTGTAGGGAATGTCTTGGCGTCTGCACCCTTCTTCTCAGAGGTTTCAAAGAACACACACAAGTATGGAGAGAGCACAGATCGTCTTTGATGTCACGGTGGGCAAAGGGCTGTTGGCTGCACGGTTCTTTCAACTATTCTAAGTCAGAATTTTATTTATTTATTTATTTATTTATTTATTTATTTATTTATTTTTGCAGTACTGGGGGTTGAACCCAGGAGCATTCTACATCCAAGCTACACCCCCAGCCCTATTTTTTATTCTTTATTTTGAAATAGGGTCTCACTAAGTTGCGGAGGGCCTCACTAGGTATCTGAGGCTGGCCGCGAACCCAGATCCTCCAGTCTCAGCCTCTCAAGTACTGGGATGACAAGCGTGCGCCACCATGCCTGGCTGTCAGAACTTTTTTTCTAACACAGTGTATGAGCCTACACCAGTGGTCCCTGGTCCACGCCAGCGCTGTGCTGTGCTGGGGAAGTCCTGGGGGACCTACCTAACTGATGCTCCTTAACTGAACAGTGCCCGTAGGAACTGTGGATGAGCCCACGATGGGAGACAAGTAGCATCTCTAGATACGGGCACACAGCGACCCACGCCACTCCCTTTGCTATGTACCCTAGCTTGTCCCTACCAGCTAGGGTAGGGACAAGCTACCCGTGTTTCTTTGGTAGCAACCCCAGGTACACTTGCCCACAAGAGCAGCTTTTGGCTATTCAGTTAGAGATGGAATTATGCTCTCCCCACCCCATAAAAAAGAGAAAGGGGTTTAACCAAGAGGCCATGGAAGAGTGTCCTATGTTGATAAGGACTGAGCACAAAACCTCTGGGTACGGTGGCACCATCCTATAATCCCAGTACTTGGGGGGCTGAGACAGGAGGATCATAGGTTGGAGGCCAGCCTCAGCAACGTAGTAAGACCTTCAGCAACTTAGCAAGACCCTGTTTCAAAATTTAAAAAAGGGGGGGGGCTGGGGTGTCTTTTGGAAGTAGAATGCCCCTGAGTTCAATCCCCAGTACCAAAAAAAAAAAAACAAACCGAGTAGCCACAAACAACTGGGTGGCCAAAAGCCATTCCCTGTCTAGCTCTCCTGCTCAGTGTCGCTGTCATCTACAAAGTCACTGTGTCCTATCTGAAAACTCTGTCTTCCTCATAATCTGTGTTCTTCATAAAGGAAGACCTATTGGTCGTTAGGAAAATGAAACGCTAAGATGTATTGCACCAAAAGACATGGGTGTCTCCGCCCATGGAGATGCAGTAAGATAAATTGGTCATACAAATGTCATCACTGTAGTAAAAGCTAGTTTATCCAGCAAGCAATCACTCAGAAGTTCCAAGTCAGCGAGGACCACTATTCTGAATATGGTCCGAGGCTTCGAAACCTCCAGAGGACATCTCCATCCTGCTGTGTGGCGTTGAACGTGCGGCCGAGTTGGAAGTTCACGCACAGAGCACAGCAGATCAGATAGAAAACCCCCAGCAGCGGGGCTCTGGAGCTGGGTCAGTATCTCCCGGACTAGCCGACTGACCTGGGATGCTCTCTGATTCCTCCATCGTCATGGACCATGTGAACATCCAAGATGGCGGCAGGATTTGAGATGACCAAAGAATCTCTTGAAGTCTCTTCCAGTTTTCAGGGCCCTGAATTCTCTAGCCTCCAAACTGCTGGATTCGTCTACTTTGCTGTGTATGATTCTAGTATGACGGCCCTTCTAACACACTAGCGAATAGTGCACGGTCTGTGGCGGTGAATGAATGCTAGATCGTCGGGCACCATCACTAGGTTATGAGCTGGTTCGTAAAGCACGCCTTCCATGGTGCGTTCTCCTGTTCACCTCTCGATTCCCTATAAAGTCAGAACTCTCCAACATCAAAGGCTCCTCCGGGGAGCACAAGACGCATCATGCATGACATACGGGGGATCGTTTTACATTTTCCCACCTTTGGTAAACATATCTTTGAAAAAGACTTTTTAAGATGACTGTTGGTTTTGGCAGTACCTTTCTTTAGGGTATTAAGACAGACAAGCGTGGAAGACAAAGAGCAGCCTTGAAAGAGGGACTCTCCCACGGTGCAAGGAGAGTCACTTTCCCACCAACGCTGAGCAGGCAGTCAGGGGTCCGGTGGCCGGACGATGAACTTTATGGGCTTTAGGAGGAGGTGGCTCCCATCAGCATGGCGTATCCAAAAGCCACCAGGTAACCGGTCCTCAGGATGTTGGTTAGCATCCTTCCTGCAAGAAAAACCAGGCAAGACACACACCAGAAATGATGCTGAGCCGGGCATGGTGGCGCACGCTTGTAATCCCAGTACTTGGGAGGCTGAGACTGGAGGATCCAGGTTCGCGACCAGCCTCAGCTACTTAGTGAGGCCTCCGCAACTTAGTGAGACCCTGTTTCAAAATAAAGAATAAAAAATAGGGCTGGGGGTGTAGCTCGGAGGTAGAATGCCCCTGGGTTCCATCCCCAGTACTGCCAAAAAAAAAAAAAAATGATGCTGAAAGACAGCAACTCTCACCGTGTCCAAATAGGACCCGGGAAGTTGAAGAGGCAGTAAAAAGCAAAGAGATGTCACTTGATGAGGGACCCAAATGTGTCTTCCACAGGCCATCTTAAAGAAATGCATGGAACAGAAGAGGACAGAGAAATGCAGGGGGCAGGAGACGTCAAATGGGCAAAGGGTTTGTGAAGTAATGTGGATCAAGATATGCCTTTCATATAGGAAAACTCCCCGTGTGGTGTGCAACTCTTTAATGTTAGACCAATGCAGATAGTCCTGCAACCTCTGACATCACAACCAAGCCACAGAACATTCCCATCATTCCCTAAGTTTCCTGGCCCTTCGTAGCCATCACCGCCACCAACTCCAGGCAACATTGCTTCGATCTTGGCCTTTCCCACACAGTCATTTCCATGGCCCTACACAGTGTGTCCTCTGTGTGTCTGGCATGGTGCTTTCAAGAGCCACCCGCATTACTGCACGTGTCTGTAGCTTACCACTTTTCGTTGCTAAATAATATTCCATGGCATGGATGCACCATCGGCTATCTACCATGTCTGTCATAACTTAGCGAATGGACATCGGGGGTGTCTCCGGTTTGCGGTGATTATGAATAAAGCCGCCATAAGCCTTCATGCAGAGGTTTTTGCATGGAACCAGGCTTCCAGTTCATTTGGGTGGATACCTGGTAGTGGAATGGCTAGGCCCCATGACACGGGTTCATTCTGCTTCTCGAGAAACCGCGGAACAGTTTTCCAAAGCCCCTCTGCCCTCGCGTGGTGTCCCCAGCGATGAACAAGAGCTCAGCGGCTCCGCTGTCGTCCCAGCACTTGGAATCACCAAGCTCTTTCTGTTTTGCTGTGTGTTTCATCTTAGCCCCTCGTTTTAATTTTTAATTTTCATCTCCCTAATGACTAATGATGTTGAGCAGCTCGTCAAAAGACGCTTATTCATTTTATTATCCTTTTTTGATTGTTGATTTAACTCTTCTGCCCGTGTTTAAGAAACTGGGTTGTTTTCTTTTTCCTGAGCTGCAAAAGTTTTCCTCTCTTTTGGATACAAGTCCTTCAGCAGACACATGTTTTGCAAGTCTGCTCTCCCTGTCTGTGCCTGACCTTTTCATGATCTCAATAGTGTCTTCTGAAAAACAGAGAGTTTTTTAAAAAATTTATTTTGATAAGGTCAAATTTATCAAGTTTTTCTCCTTACAGTTCATGTTTTTTGGTGTCTTATTTAACAAGCCTTTTCCCAACTCAAGGTGGCAAAGAGTTTTTCCTGTTCTTAGGAGAAGTTCTTATAGTTTGGGGTCTCCCATTGAGGCCTGCAGTCCATTTCAAGTTATTTTTTGAAGGCGGGTGGAATGAGGCCTGGATGGAGGTTTGGGGGCTCTTGGGGGGAGCGCTCCATTACTCAGCAGCACTTGACGAAACGCCTCCTCTCTCTGAGCCCTCTGCCCCCCACGGGGGTCCAGGTGTCCACTCTTCCTCTAGCATTGCAAGTCCACCGGGGGAGACTCCAGGAGGCCGCGAAGCGTGCTCTTCTTCCATGACTTACCCAGCTCCCGGCGTGAACCCAGAGCCGCAGGCGGGAGGCTGAGTGGAGCTTGGACTCTACGGCAGGGGCTCCTCCATCCTTCCAACCCTCCGGAGACCTTGGTGGTATGAACTGCAAAAGCGGGCAAGCAGGGACTTTGCCATCTGCTCTCTGCCCTGTCCCCATGCTCATGCCCATGTGTGGGCACACCTTCGTATGATGAAGGAACGGATGAATGAATGGTTTTGCATGCAATAGAATTCAGGAAATGGGCAAGGGGTGGATGAAGGAAAGGACCCACTGCCATCCCCATCCCTCTCCGTTCCCTCTCCCCGTGTAACTCAGTCTCTTCTCAAGAAGAGAAAGAGATTCTGGCCCAACCACAGAGGGTGAGCTCCTACAAGAACACAGAAGATGGCTCACTTGGGGATGGGTTAGCTTTAGCTTCCCAGATCCAAACGTCGGAAGGCCTTTATTTCAAAAGACAACATTGGGAAATCTTATTTGCAAATCAGCCATCCCCTTTTTTATTTAGCATCTCACTAAATCTCTGGACTTTAAATCATCGATTGAAGGTCCTACCCCCCTTCTCAGCCCCTCAGAATAATGCTTATGAATTAAAATTCTCTCCGATGCAAGCATTTTTTAATTAGATGGAGACCTTGGAACCTGGTAACTATATTTCTTCGCTGAGTACTGTCTGGGTGATTAGAAGAAGAGGAAATGGGGAGATAGCAGAAAGAAGATTGGTAAGGAAGGGGGGTTGAAATGGCGCTCGGCCTGTTCCGCATTCTCCATTGCCGGCCCAATCTGAGGTTCCCAGCGTGGAGAGGCGCTCCAACACCCGCAGGACCACGGATCACAAATTGGCATCACTTCTTGGCCAAGTCTGGGCGATACAACCACTTAATGAGATTTGAATGTGTTTCTGGACTTGTGCTTCTCCGTGGGCAATCTGTAAAGAAAGGAGCAATTTTCTTTTTTGTCTTCATTATTTTTCTAAAGATCATTGAGTCTCTGTTCTATTAATGCCTCTTCCAAATTATATGGAATGACTAAGATGTCGGATATGATTTCAGGGTCAAGGGAAGGACTTAAAAAAAAAGTTGAGAGGATGCTGGGAACTACTTCAAGAAACCTGACAAGGGACCTGTGTGGGGACCCACATCCCATCCGCCTCGTGGTGTTCAGAGCACCTCATGGTGGTGACCACCCGGTCTGCACTTAATACTGGGGATCGGTTATTCCTCGTGACTTGTAGGTGGCAAAGCCAGGCGGCACTCCGGGAGTTGGGAGGCTGGGGCTGGGCAAGTCAGAAAGGGGTGAGTAGTCACATGGGAGGAGACGAGGGTCTCAGTACCCCCCTGCCGAAGGGGAGAGAGGAGAGGGTGACTACACACAGAGGAGGGGAAGAGAACAAGAGAAAGAAAACGAGAGGAGAGAGCGTAAGAGTATGCTGAGAGACAGAGGAGACAGAGAGAGAGGAGACAGGGAGAGAGACAGAGAGGAGACAGAGAAAGAGAGACAGAGAGGAGATAGGGAGAGACACAGAGAGAGAAACACAGGAAGAGAGAGAGACAGAGAGAGACAGACAGAGAGACAGAGAGGAGACAGGGAGAGAGACAGAGAGGAGACAGAGAGACAGAGAGGAGACAGAGAGGAGACAGAGAAACAGAGAGGAGACAGAGAGACAGAGAGGAGACAGAGAGACAGAGAGGAGACAGAGAGAGACAGAGAGGAGACAGGGAGAGAGACAGAGAGGACACAGAGAGACAGAGAGGAGACAGAGAGACAGAGAGGAGACAGAGAGAGACAGAGAGGAGACACACACACACACACACACACACACACACACACACAGAGAAATACAGAGAGAGAGAGAGAGAGAGAGAGAGGAGACAGAGAGAGAGAGAGGAAGGAAAGAAGAGAAAAGGTTCCAAAAGAAGAGGAGGGGGAAGAGAGACAAGAGTAGAAGAGAGGAGGGGAGAAGAGGAGGCAGAGGAGGAGGCAGAAGAGAAGAAAGAGGAAGAGGAAAAGGAGGAAAGAGAGAAAGGGAAATCAAAGGAATTGCATGGAGAGAGGGGGGAGATCTCCTTAAGAGAAACTCGTGACCAGTCACACCTGCATGTTGGAGACCATGCCTAAGAGGAGCATGGAGGTTTGTTTGTTTTTACTTAATTTGATTTTTATTTATTCATTTATTTATGGTGCTAGGGATTGGACCCAGGGGCATTCCACTTCCGAGTTACACCCCGAGCCCTATTTTTTATTTTTATTTTGAAACAGGGTCTTGCTAGGTTGATGAGAGGCTCACTACTTGCTGAGGCTATCCTCGAACCTGGGAGCCTCCTGTCTCAGCCTCCCAAGTACTAGGATTACAGGGGTGCACCACCGTGCCCAGCTTATTTTTTATGTTTTTGTTTTTGAAATGGGGTCTCACTAGGTTGTTGAGAGTCTCGCTACATTGCTGAGGTTGTCCTTGAACCTGTGATCCTCCTGTCCTGGCCTCCCAAGTACTGAGATTACAGGTGTGTGCCACTGTATTGGTCAGGGTTCACTAGATCAACAGAATTCACAGAATGAAGAAAGGAAGGGGGGAAAAAAGGATTTATTAGATCGGCTCACAATGTAGTCCTGGGTTTCGACTGCACGTGAAGAATCAGAGGAATCAGTAGCTGGTCGGGCGGTCTAAGAGCTGGAGCCTTAGGATTGAAGCAACCACCAATTCAGTCCAGTCCAAGATGTGAAGATAAGGAAGCTCTTCGGAGAAACGATGGTGAAGTCTCAGTTCGAAGGCTGGAGGCCGACGATCTCAGACGAGAGCAGAAGATCAAGAAGCTCTTCAGGAAACGGCAGAGTTGGAGACTGATGATCTCAGACGAGAGCAGATGCGTTTTCCTCAAGAAGAGTCACGGCTCACTCTACGCGGCTTTCTCCTTCCTTTTATCCAAGTCCTGCACCTATCAGAACCCTGCTACCCACATCTAGGGCAGGACTTCTGGTTCAATCTGCTGTTACACAACCAAAGTCACATGATCTCAGGAGGGTCAGGTTGACAAACCAGACCAACTATCACAGCCACCACACCTGGCTAACATGGAGGTTTTGAACTTGACTCAGGGTGAGAATTTTCCATCTTTACTGTGTTGAGTAAGACGGTCCAGGGAGTGGAAAGACGGCCTGGTCAAAGTCTACAGACCAGGCTCTCCTTGGCCTGTCCCACCAAGAGCTCCACCCGTGGGTCTAGGTGTCCACTCTTCACCGGCGATGCAGGGCAAAGCTGGGACTCTGTCCCTGGCAGCCTCATCGTCCTCTGCTGCCCAGTGAGGACGTGGGTGGCTGGCTGCTTGAACCAATAGCGTTCCTAGGAAGGAAGAGGCTGGAAATGCTTGGGAAGCCGAGTGCAGACGGGTTCGAGGGAACCCATTCTCCCCGCAACCTGCTCTGTTCATCTTTATTAGAATTTCAGGGCTGAGTTGGCCCTAATCTTCCTCTCCAGGCAAACCTGGTTGTCTGGGTGGGTTTGACTCTGTTCTGTGATTGTGTCGCTAGTGGTCAATTATTCCTCAGAACATGGTGACTCAGGTATCGGGACAAATAATTTCTGAGATCCTATAACTGTTTGGTAGAGAAATTCTCCTATATAAAAAGAAACAGAGGCACAGGAACCTTGGCTCCCCTGCCCCAAAATATCTAAGCAAAGAGGCAGGGAGGCAGGGAGGCCATTTGGCTTACCTGGGCAAAAACAAAACAAAACAAAACAAAACAGGAGGCAGCCCAAGCCACAGAAAATACTGAGCGGTCCTAAGACTGACGAGAAGCCACAACACTGAGCCAGACCTCGGCGATTGCTTTTCTCCGCCGAAGATTCAGCAAATAAATCAGCGGATGACACGGATGAGGAAGTAGAAATCCATGCGCTGCCCTGTGGCACCGAGGGTAGCCACAAGACAGCTGAATCGCAGGATGAAAGATGCAAGACAAATCTCCATGAACGTCAACAAGTAAAAGTCAAGGGACAGAAATGGCAATCTCAGGCCCCGGGGCGAGATGGTTGGGACTCAGGGAGGGCGGGGAGTTACGTTTGTTAATTTGTTTTTGCTTTATTGCTTTTATAGAGCACCCCTATAGCCCAGAAATTCATTACAACCATTTGATGTATTAGCAAATTGGATAAATAACAAGACCCAATTTGTTAAGGACTGTCGGGAGAGAAAACGAAGCAGGCCCTGTCAACCACAGGTGATAAGGAGACAGGGCTGCGCTCTGCAGCACGCCGCGGCCCCGTGGGGCTCTTGACTGGTCTGAGATTCAAGCAGAAGGCCAGGGCAGGGCCGGAGACGAGAGAGCCGGGCGGTGGAGGCCAGGGGCTCCCGCTGGCCAGATCTGGGCCGCAGGAGGGTGACAGACGCAATGGACAGACGCGTGGAAAGCTTGCTGGGCACCGGGGAGGGGGCTGGGGGAACTGACACACTTATTTTGAGAAATGGTAGATAAAGAAAAAAGTCAAGCATTTCATTCTGCTTTTTCAAAATAAGAAGCAAATATCAGTATCAGAAATGGGAGAGGTGGTGACGGGCTGTTTTTCTTCCAAAGAATCTTCTAGTTAATAAATAAGGACAGGAAAGAACTAGAGCATCGCTATTTTAAATGAAACCATGGAAGGCAATCAACAAAATCTAGACCATGAAAAACCCTTCCGCGTTTGATCCCATTGCTTCAATCAATACGTCGCAGGATGGAAAAAGTATAGATTAAGAAACTCAGGCGACGTATCGCCCAAGTAAACCAGGGAGACGTGGGGGGGGGCATGGCTTAGACCCGGAAGGAAGCCAATCTTCTAAAGTCATGTGTCAATCACAAAAGTCCGGATACAGATTTCAATATTTGATCTGAAGGAATGGCTGCATTTTTAGGTGAGATAATGGGATTATGTATATTTTTTTTCAAAGAGTAGCTTTGGAGACTTACATAGAAATATTTGTGATGTTTGGCATTTCTGCATTTCCTTTAAAAAAAACCAACAGGGGAGAGAGGAGTTACTGAGGATGACGGTGAGGGAGATCTGAGGATCTTGCCCTTCTCTCTGTTGGGCATATATCTGGTATTTTTCACATTAAAAAAAAAATCAACAAGCCAAACATGGTGGCATATGCTGGTAACCCAAGTACTTGGGAGGCTAAGACAGGAGGATTGCAGGTTCAAGATCAGCCTCAGCAATTTAGTGAGACCCTCAGCAACCTAGTAGGGCCCTGTTTCAAAATAAAAACTAAAAATGGCTGAGGGTGCAGCTCAGAGGTAGAATGCCCCTGGATTCAATCTCCAGTACTGGAAGGAAGGAAGGAAGGAAGGAAGGAAGGAAGGAAGGAAGGAAGGAAGGAAATCCAGGAGCTGGATCAAGTCCAACCAGTATATCCAAAGTTGATGAAATATACAGAGTTCTGAGCAGCCCAGGCTCTGAGTCAGGATGGCCCCAGGGTGACAACAGCAGCCATGGTGTAGTTGAGGGACTCTACCAGTTGATTGCAAAGGGCTGGAATCTTGGCTGGCAACTCACCATCACCCCCAAAGTCACAAGGCCCAAGCCGGAGAGCTGGCCCAACCAGGAAAACCATCTCCAGCTACCGCATCCCAGGACGGAAGCCTGGTTCCCGGGGCCACCCACTGGGAAATGAGGGACATCTTCACTCGCGTCTCCGCCCTGGGTTCTGCAGGCTCGCTGAGGTTCGGACGGTAAAACCCGGCAGAACGGCTGCTCTCCAACACAGCTGTCGGAGGCCTAAATGGTTTTCTGCATATTTCCCAAACATTTCCTTTTACTTCTTCCTATAAGAGATGCTCTCCACAAATACCAAGGTATTGATTTTCCAATTGATCAAGGCGGAGAACACTTCGTACAGTTATGACTCCTGACAAGCGGGGAATAAAAAGCCAATCATAATGAGTTCATTTACTGGGCTTGATCATATTACTTGATAACACAATATGTATACCAGCACCCCTCAAGGACGTCTCCCCCTTCTCTGCTGCCGGCTCTTAATAATGCCGCTGGTTAATGCTGAGATCTGTCTTGCAGTATGATGTGCGGATTTAAAAATCATTCTTAGCTCCTCTCTCTCTCTCTCTCTCTCTCTCTCTCTCTCAATGTGATAGCTATGTTATGGAATCTTCCTTGTGCCCAGGGAGACTTGATTGATAGAGTGAGACAGGCTGAGATTTGGGGACAGGGACAGGGTTTGCAGCGGATGTGTGTCGATGAGCCATGAGGGGGAGTTCAGTGAAAGCCTAATTGTTGGTTATAAATATGCTGCGTTTCCCCTATTGATTAGACGACACTGAAATGAATAGGATTACCTTATTAGATCATATTTAAGCATAAGGCTGCCCTGTGTGCTTGACTCGGGGGCACTTACAAGAGACTCTCTGATTATTTGCGATGAAGCACGGGTTCTGTTCAGCGCCCCAGATGGTCAGACGACTGTCCCCGTTCCTCGGCAGATCCTCTTGGGCTCTCTGCCGCTTTTCATGGACTTCATAGAGATGCTCTGTTCCGCCCAGCCTCCCGTGGCTGTGCGGGGACCTCCTGTGCATCCTCTCAGCAAATTAGGAGAGGGAGAGACTAAAGAGGACTTCTGTTTGAGGGTCAGGAAGGTTGGCTCGTCCTTTCTCTTGAGCTTTCGGGGCCAAGGTCTGGCGTGGAGGGCGAAGCAACACTTCTTTAAATAAACTGTCTTACGGTGGAGCCTCATTTCTCCAGGACTCCCAGGAAGTGAATCATGTGGGGCTGTCCGCAGTGACTCAGGAGAGAGCAGAACCCTCGCCCGGGGCACCACAAAGCCTGGTTGTTAATCTTCTTGGGTAACTTGTTTTTTAAAAAAAAAATGGATTCTGCTTTTCTCTCCCTTCTCAACAGCATGGATTGAACAGGACTTAGTCCTTCCTTGATCAGAGAGGTCAGCCCTTTGCTGGCCTTCCAGGGCTCGGCCCAACTGGGCCCTGGTACAGTGTCCTGGCCTGTGTGGTTCTCACCAAGAGCACAAGCTCTGGAGTCCACACAGTTTGCAACCTGGGCTTCCTCTTCCTGTGCGGCCTGAACGCTCCAGACCTGGGCATTCTCTTCTGAGAAGAGCCCTTCTTCATTGGGCTTTAGGGTATGAATTCAGTGAGCCAGTGATGTGGTCAACATGCTGGAAATTCACTGATCGAGGACTTGGGAGGACCACTGCTCAACGGACTTGGGGAGGATGCTGGGGAGCAGGGACCTGGGCATCCAAATATCAGCTGCTCTCTATTATTCTTGCATCCAAGAGACCTCCCCAGCCAGTTGCTCCCATACGGTTGGTCTGAGGTTACCAGGGCTCCTTCTCTTTGCAACTGAATCCCTCTTTATTCTCGGCCAGCCCAAGACCTGGGATCCTTAGACCAGCTGCACAAATAGGGTGCTTGTCCCCATCTCCCCACTGCACCTCTCTCCTGCCCGCTCAGGGGTGGGCCCTCGCCACCTGCTTGTGCTCCTCAGGTGTGAACTGTGAGATGAGATGTCCCACCAGCCACGTGGTGGCCCTGAGACGGGTCTCCCTTTGAGTCACACCGCTCCTTCAAGGTGTGACCTTGGACAGGTGACTACACCATGCTGTTGGGCCTCCGTATCCTCTTCTAGAAAACGGAGCTCCAACCCTCAAGCTTATGGGATTGAGTCGAAAGAGTTAGGGTCAAAAGAGAAGCTTCCTGCAACCTCCCAGCACTTGGAAGGGCCCCAGAAGGGAGCAATCAATCTCCCCATTTGTGCAGGCGAGGCACTCCCAGGCTTCGATTTTGGCTGAGTTGTTTAATTTTCACTTCGGCTAACAGCCTGCCTTTAATGTCACCTCTCTCCTTATTCATTTCTGGCTTTCCGAGCTGCCACAGAAACCTCTCTAGGCAAAACAGTAAAAGTGAATGATAAGTTGGAGCCAGGTTCATCTCGGTAATATATAACTTGGCCACTAAAGCAATTGCTTAATGTAATGTCCCCAGGAAGGGACGGGGTGCTGGGCTTCATGAGTAGGTGCCTACCGCATGCCAGGCCCAAGCTGGGCGCTTCATCTCTCCCAATTTCCCCTGACGCACAGATCCTGGACATCTGCACAGCTCTGACACCCCATTTGTCTGCACCCACTAATCATAGACCATCATTCCAGCCCTACGTTCAGACAAAGCAACACTTGGCCGGTGTGGATCCTTACCGTTCTGCCACCAGGCCAGGTCTGCAGGCTGCAGGTGGAGAATCAATTCTCTGGCAAGCTTGGTGGGCAGACAAGGGGGTGCTGCTTCCTGTCTACACCGTGGAGGAAGACAGGAAGGAGGACACCAAGGACACTTGGTAATTAGTCTGCCCCTCCTGGTGACCATAGAAGGGACTCGGGCTGCAGGGCTACCCGGGAAGCCAGGAGTTTGGAACTCTAGACCCCAAGCAGGCCCTTCACCTCTCTGAACTCCGGTTTCCCCATCTGTAAAAGACCAGGATGGACATGAAGCCCTCCAGCACCTTGCTTCTTCTTTGCAAGTCCTTGAGGCTGAGTGTAAATTTCCCTCCCATGGCTGGAGCTAGAGGGTTGTGCATGGGGGGCTCCGAGAATTGGACTTTCTCTCTTAGCTCCCATGCAGTTCCCCTGACCAGCCGGGGGCAGATGGAGCTGTAAAGAAGAGGCCAGACACCATCTCTCCTGGGCCCAGAGGCCTGTGCTCCATTATCAGAACCCTTTGGAGTCTTGTCTGCCCCAAACACAGTGTCTGACATGGAGCGGCCATTCCCTTAAAGTCCCTGAACGAACGGACGAATGAGATATGGACTCTCAGACCAGCCTTTCACGCTCGTCCACCCAGGGCCTCGATTATTATTATTTTTTAATAGTAGAGGTTGGACTAGATGGTTTCTTTCCGGATCATTTGTGCCTTAATGGTTCACTCAACAACTCCTCTTAGAGAAGGCTCTATTAAGGTGGGCGCCTGGGGAGGTCCTGACGCAGTCCCGGCCTCCTCACCCAGGAGCCCCCGTTGGGACCACGGGGAGAAGCTCCGGCCTGGAACGAAGCTCACCTCGGCACAGTGTGAAGAGCGGGCGGCGGGCACGCCACATTTCATCCTGAGAGCGCCATCGCACGCGCCCAGCAGCAGGAAGGCAGCAGGCGCCGGGCCCAGGGCCTGGCTGCCACCCGAGGGCCTGAAACCCAGTCCATGTAAGACTCTAGCAGGAAGCACAAAGTCTGCAGGTCGCCTGAGCTTGGCTGTTGTTTCCTAACTGATCAGAACATTTCCAGTTAGGGCAAAAATACGAGTTAAAAATACACTCGCGGGCCGGCAATAAAAGGTGAGCGCTGTGCGCGCGGAAGGGAGAAAGATCTCGAAAGCTGATTTGGGGTCTCCAAAACCCAACGGTCCGCGTCCTCCCAAAGGCCACCAACCTCCTGCAGAGTGAGCCCAATGCCCGCCGAGGGCGCGAGCTGCGTGATTTGTATTTCCAGAACATGCCACCGAAGCACTTGAGTTCCATTAACCATTCTAGAAGCTTCGGAAAACCAGCGGTCAGCTCATCAATTGCAGTGTCCCAATCACTCATTTCCTCCTCTGAGGGGAAGAAAAAGCCTTTAGCTGGCTGCCAGAGCACCTGGTGATTGCGTGGGGTCCACTTTCTTGTTTAAAACCACAGAAAGATCTCGGCAGTTAAGGGGAAGCCAGAACAAAGCAAAGAAAACTAGGGAGTTGGTGACTTGTAAAATACTGTTTTCTAATGCCACTGAGCACCGATGGCAAAGCCCCCTGCGCCCCAGGCTGGGCTTCCTCCTCTCAGCTCCCAAAGCATCTGAATTACCCTCTGGCATGACAGAGCACTCCCCATTTTCCAAATAGCTGTCCATATTCCTGTCTTCTTCTCTAGACCGGGATGGGGGGAGAACTGTTTTCGTAAAGGAACACCTAGTCAATATTTTATTTTATTTTTTTTTCTTTTTGCAGTACTGGGGATTGAACCCAGGTGCATTCTACCGCTGACCTGCACCCCCAGTCCTATTTCTTATTCTTTATTTTGAAACAGGGTCTCACTAAGTTGCGGAGGGCCTCACTAAGTAGCTGAGGCTGGCCACGAACCCGTGATCCTCCGGTCTCAGCCTCCCAAGTATTGGGATTACAAGCGTGCGTCACCATGCCTGGCTACATTTCTTATTTCAATTCTAACCACAAGCTGAATCTAACACGTGCATGCTCCCGAACCACTCATAAGGAGCCAGTTCCCCCAAGCCAACGTATCAGACTCCAGGAATCTCTGTCACCTGTCACTTAATTTGCAAACTTTGTTTTCATTGGAAGTGCAAAGCCAGCCTTGGGCCCACAGCTTCCAGATAGAATCACGGGTCCGACTGACATGAACTGGCTCCCCATCGGCCCTGGAATAAAAGCATGGCTCCTAGACACGAAGAGAGACAGAGTGGGTAGGTTAATGAGCACCTTGTCCACCTGCATGTGGGACAGCTTCCCCAACATGAAATGTGAGGAGAGCATGTGTTGAATCAGGGCCCACAGTCTGGCAGAATTTTCCAAAGTGGATGGACTGTTTTTGCTTGCATGCCCAGGGTTCTTGGTAACACTCGAAGCCCCCCTGGATAGCGTCACCCGGGACTTCCGGAGGAACGTGGTCTCCAGCCTGCAGGGAACTTCCACCCAGCTTTCCTCCCGCCTCCACAGCCGGGCCTGCGTGGTACCGTGAGCTTTGTCTGTGAGTCCTGAGTGACCTCCTTCTCCCTGTCCGGTCCTGGGCTAAAACTCTAAGGCAGAATTGTATTCATGAGCACTGAAACATGGGCCATCCAGGACCAACTTCCCAGTCTGCTCTCCCGAGACCCGGGAGTGAAATGATCCTACACGAGAAAAAAGATGCGCGGGGACCCAGTGACCGCCTTGGTCTTTAAAACTCCAGTCCATTTGCCCTCGTTCGTGCTGCACTGCTAGGAATCCTGCTCACGCTTCTCTCACAGCCTCCAGGCAGATGACTCTAGACCTCCAATGAGAAGAAAGGAATGTTTTCCCTTTCCAATTTATTTTATTATTATTATTATTATTATTATTATTATTATTATTTTTGCGGTACTGGGGATTGAACCCGGGGCATTCTACTGCCGAGCTCCACCCCCAGCCCTATTTTTAAATTCTTTATTTTGAAACAGGGTCTCACTAAGTTGCGGAGGGCCTCACTAAGTAGCTGAGGCTGGCTGCGAACCTGCCATCCTCCAGTCTCAGCCTCCCAGGTATTGGGATTACAAGCGTGCACCACCATGGCCAGCTCCCTTTCCAATTTAGCTCTTACCTTAAGCCAGTTGCAAAGAGAGAGACCCCTCTGTTTATAAAAGTATTAATTTCCCATTGGATTTATTCAGACAGCGAACTCCCTAATAGATTTTTAATATTTTCTTCATTTATTAGGTTCAGGGGACAAAGTATATAGGTAGTTGAAAAATAATTCCAAAGGTGCACAGGGTAACCCGTGGACAGCCCCTCTCCTTCCCACCGCTGTCTCCCTCTCCCGAGGCGAGCATCATCGCGGGCTTCCTCTGTACTCCTCCAAAGATCTGCTTTGCATGTAAAAGCATATATATATATTTTTTTCTTACACAAATGGCAGCACATTCTATACACAGTGTTCCGCACTTGGCTTTCTTCACTTGGCTATATATCTTGAAGCTTATTCCATATCAGTATATATAGAGCTGCCTCATTCTTTTTAATGGCTGCAGAGCATTATGCTGCGGAGACACACCATAATTTGTTTAACCAGTCCCCCAGTGATGGGCATTCGTTCCTCGCCGAAGTTTTTTAGAGGATGAGATTAACACTCCATGAGCCGGAACGCCGCAGTGTGAGCGAGGCGAGGTGTAGCTGGGCATAGACGCAGGGCGCAGGCGCACGGCGGGGAAAGCGCCTCGCAGAAGGGGTCTTGAGGAAGAGGCCCCTGTGTCTGGCAGGAGAGACACACCCTGGCACTCCCTCATCTTGTGGGGGGGGGGGGACATGCATCACAAAGCATTGACGTTGGGAAAACAGCCAGAGCAGGAGTTTCCCTTACATTGGGAAGGCTACCTGGTTCCCAAACACTGTCAACCCTCTCCATAGATAAGAACAATGAGCGGGCCTCCAAAGACTGGCACCTTTCACCCTGTTCAATGAGTTCACCCAGCGGGACCCAGGTGGCCTCAAAAGAGAGGTGTCAGCCGGGCGTGGTGGTGCACGCTTGTAATCCCAGTACTTGGGAGGCTGAGACAGGAGGATTGCAGGTTCACAGCCAGCCTCGGCTACTTAGTGAGACCTTGTTTCAAAATAAAGAATAAAAATAGGGCTGGGGGTGTAGCTCGGAGGTAGAATGCTCCTGGGTTCAATCCCCAGTACCGTAAAAACAAACAAATAAATAAATAAATAAATAAATAAATAAATAAATAAAAGAGAGGTGTCAGCTGGTCAGGGTGGCGCACGCCTGTCATCCCAGTACTTGGGAGACTGAGACAGGAAGATCGCAGGTTCAAGGACAGCCTCGGGAAGTAGTGAGAGTCTCAGCAACCTAGCAAGACCCTGTTTCAAAATAAAAAAATAAAAATTGGGCTGGAGGTGTAGCTCAGAGGTAAAATGCCCCTGGGCTCAGTCCCCAGTGCAAAAAAAAAAAAAAAAAAGGAGAGAGAGAGAGAGAGAGAAGAGAGGTGTCTTCCCTGGTTTTCTGCTCATTCTCTGGCTGGGACCCATTCAGGGCCACATACTTCTGAGTACATCATTTCAGGGACCCGCAAGCAAGGGAAAGCACACCCTGCTCGTGGGTGTGGCTTCCCGCTCCCAGGAGACCCCCCCCCATCTCGCCAGCACCCACCTCCTTCTTCACAGCTCTCAGCTCCCACCTTGGATACAAGCAAAGCAGGGTAAAAACAAAAACAAACCTCATGATGGTGACAAAAAGCGAGAGAATATTTTACGGTCCCTGGGGGAAAAAATAATCAAACTCTGGTATTTTGTGTACTTTTTCATGTAAGGTGGTAGGATTATTGCACAGTTTGATTGGAAAAACAGATTCGAGCATTCAAAAGACTGCAGACTCTCGCTTAGGGTTTTTTTTTTCTTTTCGTAGTGAGAAATGAATTGCTTTGGCAACGTACCACCTTTTAAAATAAGAATTCTGCGAAATACCCTACCGTATGAGTGACTCAGTCTAAAAATTAAGAAACCTTTAAAAGCCAAGTTTCACAGCCAGCTTCTTAATTTAGTTGAAGTACAGAATGGTTAAAAAAATAATGAAAATAAAACGAATCCTTGGGCCTATAGAACATCGCCTAGGACAAGCTGTGCCCTTGAGTGGCATTCTCAGAGACCCAGTGAAAAGCACAAAGACGGGTGCCATCCTGCAGAGAGGCACCTGGGGAGAGAGCACCGGCCTGGCCTGTCTGCCAGCTTCAGACGCGCTAGCTTCTAACTTCCCAACAACTTAAAAAGCAAAAAAGAAAAAAAAAAAAACCCCGCCTACGAATGGATGACTCTGCACATGGAAAGTAAATCTAATTCCCCTCTCCTGAGCCAAGCCCATTCTCTGAGTCTATTAGCAGACTCTCCCAATGGGACCCTGGGGACAGCAGGACCTGCCGGGTGTGCCCTTCTGTTGAATGGGAATATTATGCAGGCCGGTCGTCTTCAGAAAGTGTTCATTAAAGTAATGAAGTTGAAGGATTCATGCTAGCAGAAAAACAGCAGGCAGTGGAATCCCAGCAAACAGTCCACCGCGTCAGACTCCTCCAGCCCACACCACGTACCCTGGAATGAGGTGAAGCTGAGCCACGGAAGCCGGAGAGAGGCCTTTGCCTGGGTCCTACCAGCCCAGAAATGCACTAGACAGGCCCGGTAGCCCCTTCTCTTGATAACTGGGTGGCATTGATTTTTGAGGGGTGACATGGGCTTAGATGGAGCTGCTTTAGAGCCCCCCAGGTTGGCTCCTGGGAGCTGAGGAAGCCCAGTATTCCGAGAACCACTCGGGACACGTGCTTTCAGTATAACAGACTCACAGCCCAAGGCGAGAGGCACGAGCTAGAGGCAAGATTTGTAGAGTCTGGTGATGTCCTGGTGTGAGTAGGAGCCTGGGGGGCTTTAGTCCTTGGGCTCAGGGACCCGACAGAACAGGAGCATCCTGACAGGTCTGGACTTTGGAAAGCCAGCCTTGAAGTCTTGAAGCTAGAAGATCCATCTCCATAGACCAAGGAGTGGGCTCTTTGCAGAGGTGCCTCCAAGCACAACGGAACCAACTAGAAGACCCCCTTCCCAGCAGGTCCACCCAGCATGTTCGCTGCTCACGAAGGCCCCATGGGGAACCTGAGATGGCCACATACCTTCTTGGGTTTCCCTGCAGACACAAGTCCTGTTGAGGAACTGCTCCACATCCGCTCCAAGTCTCCACCCAGGAAGTGTGGGGCTGGTTTCTCGCGATGCTACACCTGCCCCGATCCCAGAAGCTCAGAAGCTCCAGTAGAACCACTACTGGGCCATGTAGCAAATCAAACAGCAGGGCTACTGTCTAGGAGCTTCAGGAGCCAGATTCTCAACCCTCTTCAGAGAACCCCAGAGTTCGGTTGAAAAACCCACAGCTGGGCATGATGGCGCACACCTGTAATCCCAGTACTCAGGAGGCTGAGACAGGAGGATCGCAGGTTCACAGCCAGCCTCAGCAACTTATAGCGAGGCCCTCCACAGCTTAGTGAGATCCTGTTTCGAAATTTAAAACAGGGATGTAGCTCAGAGGTAGAATGCCCCTGGGTTCAATCCTAATAACATACGCACGCACGCACGCACGCACACACGCAGCAGCAGCAACACTTTGAAACTGGTAACTAGAGTTACCGGTTGATGACTAAGAGACCACGACCATTCAAAAAAACTTCTGGATCCTTCTCTGTGTATTGTAGCATATCTACAATCGGAGCAGGTCTCCTGATGAAATGCAACAAGAGTCCCTGGAGAAATGGTCCGGGAGTCACAACCTGCAGGGGCCAAGCGAGAGTCTGGAGGTAAGAACGCCACTGTCAAAATCCCATTTTCTATCAGAAATCTTCGCTGGCCAGAGCCCAAGCTCATTCCCATACGAGGGTCGACAGCCGTTTTCCCAAGACCCCGAACGAGTCAGAGGTTGCGGCTTTCGCTAAGTCGCCCGCAGAAAAGACCAGCTCTGCGGGAGGAAGAGGACCACCGGGGAGGCTGGGGAGCCCTGGGCTGGGGATCGTGTCTGTCTATTGAGCAGTTTCGTGGTATTGGGAATCAATCTCTTCCTCTCTCTACCTGTGTGTGGGAACTTCGGGGTTATCTGGAGGGAAGTGTTGATGTGGGCAGTTGTGGGTCAGGCCACGTGACCTTATTGATAAATGCAAATGGACGCCTGGTGGATTCTCTCTGGGTCTCTACCTTCCTGTCCATCATGCTGAGAGCTGCTGCCCACCTCATGCAGGAATGGGACCCGAAGGCTGACAGGCAGAGGAGGGCCAGGGGCAGCCTCACAAGTGCAGCGCAGGGGGCTGTTTTCCAAGCCCTGTCGGCCGGTAGCATGAGCAATGTGGTTGCCAAGGGTCTTTGGGCAGCTGGAACATCTGGGAGGTGGGGGCTACAGTCTTGGCCCTTCTGTTCGGGCAGGGGCCTACTGTGCAAGATCGGGAGTCCAGCCAGGCTCCAGCCCAGGTAACGGTGGGACTGCTTGGCTGGGCTTGTTCCTGCCCTTCTGGAATCTATCTTTTTCCCTCCTCTGTGGCTGCTGTGTTGGGCGACAGCTGCCAACCTGCCTAACCGTGACTTTGCTTGACTCGTGGTCAGCTACTCAGCCGAGCGGCCACGTGTGTGAGCTTGCGTGTGTGATGTGGCCTTCTCCCACGAATGGGACCAGCTGCAGGGAGCAATGGTGCTCAACCTACCCCACATTGTTGCACGGCCCCGACAGGGCCAGAGGTCAGAGCTGCGGGTGGCAGGTCCTGAACAGGAAAACAGGGCAGGGGTGTGGGGGTCTTGAGCTATGCCTGGGCTTACCTGGCACAAAGCCACCCAGGACAGGCAGACACAGGGGGAGATGACCTCGTGGTCACCACCTCATCCTGGAAGCCAACCACAAAGAACATGGCCATGTAGACTAGATCCAATGCTTGGAGAGCTGGCAAGCCCAGGGGTGAACCCTGGGCGAAAGGGGTAAGAATGGACAAGAGGACTGACCTCAAGGGATTAGAGAGGCTCCCCAAAGACCCTTTCTGTCCCCACCATCCTGGGCAGTGGCTTTCTTCAGATCCCACCTACGGCCAGGAGTTTGACAATGTTGGGGGGGCAGATTGGCTTCCTAACACAGTGTAAGCACCAACTCCAGACAATTTTCTAGCATAAATGCTCTGTGATTCGCCTCCCCCTGAGACATGAGGGGAACCCAGGTGTACACTCCTGCCTGCGGCAGGCTGCAAAAGATGTAGCCCTGGATGGAGGAACCCTTCCCCCAGCTAGCACAACAAGCCGCCACTGGGCCCTGCTCGAGGCTTTTGATGGTACCCTGGCTCCCTGGGGCCATCACCAGTGCGTCCTCTGAGAGTTACCTGAAGAGCAGTCGAGGGCAGGCCTGGAGTGTGGGCCAGGGACACCTCCTCCACCTGCCCCAGGATGCAGGGCTCCCAGGGAAAAGGTCAACTTTTTAAAAAAAATTTTTTGTGGTACTGAGGATTGAACCCAGGGGCATTCTACCTCCGAGCTACACCCCCAGCCCTATTTTATTTTTATTTTGAAACAGGATCTCACTGGGTTGATGAGAGTCTCACTACTTGCTCAGGCTGTCCTCGAACCTGCGCTCCTCCTGTCTCAGCCTCCCAAGTACTAGGATTAAAGGTGTGCGCCACCATGCCCGGCTTAAAGATCAACTTTAAAATGTGCACCTGAGGGTCCTGCAGAGTGTCCTTGCTGTTCCCCAGAGTCCTCCCACCAGGCTGGTGAAGAGGCCTTCACCAGCCTCTTCCTCTCCAGGATCTGCTGCTGCAGCAGCTACTGAAATAAAAATGCACAGACTCTGCGGCAGGAACACACGATGACTTTATTGCTTATCCGCTGCTCCCTGGGATATGAATCATGAGTTTCCGTCCTGTCACTGGGGGTGGAGTGGCACTTGGGCTTCTATTTCTTTAAGAGGCCCCATCGCCCCGTGTGCCTGAGCCACAGTGGCTCAGTGGAAAGGGGGAGTCTGGAGGACCTCTGGAATCCATCTGTCTCTGAACCAACCTCCGAAACACATCTGTCCCTGAACCAATGTGGGCCCAGCCCGCATCCCCGTGCCAGGCCCTGCAGAGTTCATGGATGTTGGAGCGCAGGGGCAGGAATGCTCTCCCCACCCCCATCCAACAAGGAGGAATGGGAAGCCCAGGGCCCCTGGTCAAAGGGCCTCCCTCGCTCCCTTCATATCCCCCTGCTACTCCGCCCAGGGTAGTGGCCTCTCTGAAATGGAAAACCTCTCTCTGCTATGGCTCCTGGCCCCTGCTAGGCCCTCCCTCCTACCTGTGTGCACCTCAGATGTCAGGAAGAGGTGTGGAGACTTGGCCCCTCCCCAGTCTCAAAGTTGCCATTAAGAGTCACAGCCATGAGTCCCCCTCCTCCCCAAGGAGCCATTGCAGCCCTCTTGTGTCCCACCAGAGGTCTTCTGTTCTTTTTAATGGTGCTGGAAGCCATCAGGACCCAGAAGACCCATTTTACTGTGACCCCTTCTCCTTGGGGCTGAGATGGAAGGATAGCAGGTTGGAGAATAGCCTCAGCAACTTAGTGAGACTCCCAGCAACCTAGTGAGACCCTGGTTCAAAACAAATAATAATAATAATAATTTTAAAAATTTTAAAAAGGGCTGGGGGTGTAGCTTGGAGGTAGAATGCCCCTGGGTTCAATCCCCAGTAACACACACACACACACACACACACACACACACACACACACACACGGTATTCCCTGAGGCTTACCCCCGTGGTGATTGATGCTGTCAAAATGTGCATCAGGCAAGGTATACCAAGACTGAGAGAGGGTGCCTATGAGGCTACAAGCAAAGGATATCAGCAGACGACTGAAGGGCCACCCTGGGCAGCTGCCACCGAAAGACGACACGTGTTGGGAGTCTTGTTAGTCATCAGCTTTGGGGTCACCTCAGTCCGGCTCAGGAGGGGCACAAACTGCCCACCCAGGTGGGGATTTCTGCACCCAGACAAATCTCCAAAGACCAAATGAGACCGATAAGCAAAGCCCCTGACAACTTCCTTGTTCAACCTTTCCTTCCCTGATTCATCTGAGAATACCTTGATTTTTTCCCTGACTCACCCATGACTGCTTTGCTGTCTCCTGGGATTAATAATTTCTTACAATGTTTGGGTTATAACCCTCAATAAAAGTAAGACACTGGTGGAAGGAAGATAGGAGAGATATATATCTCTCTCCTCCCCAGCCCTTGTCTGTCTTGTCTGTCGTTCATGCGAGAGACTTCTAATCAATCAATTAACATTGACACCATCTGCTACAGACTCCCAGAATCTCCGATGTACCGGTGGGCTCAGAGACCCAAGGGCGGGCTCTGTTCTCAGAGCCCTTGGGGGCCAGCTCCCCACGCACCTCACACTGCCGCCTATGCCTGGACAACGGAATCCTGACCAGGATGCAGCTCTGGAGTCAACATGGCACCATGACGGCCCCCCGAGAGCTGCGTACACGGCTGGCAACTGGTGAGCTCTGGGGGAATACTTCCACAATGAATGAGAGAGAAGTCCCTGCTACAGGAGCCTAGTGCAGCTTGGGAAATTCCCACTAAATGGTCCAAAACCTTCCATCATTCAAGAAGCCCTTATTAGGTGCCTTCTGCATGCCTAGCTTGTGCTAGGCGTGGCGGAGACCACCCAAGAGGCAGAGGCCTCAGCTCTGACCTCCAAGGGGTCAAAGTGTAGTTGAACGGGGAGATCCAAAGAAATTGCCAGTGAGCCAGCAAGACCTAGGGCGTGGGGTACCGGGTGTGTCTGCTGTTCAGAATCACCTGTGAACAGAGAGTGGGGACGTGGACCCCCTTCACGGCTTTGGGTCATCTTGCATAGTCTTGCTCGGTGACGCTCTCCCACAGGCAATTCTGTCCCCTGGGACATCTGACAACAGCTGGAAGTATTTTTGAGAGTTAGTGACTGGAAGGGGTGGGGAACGCTACCGGCGTCTGGTGAGGAGAAGCCAGGGATGCCCCAGGCCCACGGAAGCATTCAGGCTGGGGAGCCCCGGCGCCGGCATGGCAGTGAAGAGCGCGGGTTTCAAGTCGCTGGACGCGATTTCATGGGGCTCGATACTTAACTGCTGTGATCCTCCATTCCCTCATCAGTGAAATGAGTTCAATGATAGCACCTATTTATGAGGTTCATTTCCTCGCGAGCGGAATGAGATGGTGCACGCTGGAAGCTGGAGGGCAGCTCCCGGCTCGTGCATTTAAACAGCTTTTGTTCTCGACATTAGTACCAGCCTACAAATTGCCCAACTTGGACAGAAACTCACGAGCTTCGCCCCACAGCCCTGATGTCTCTCGCCTAAAGAAACTTCCCGAAGACAATGATGCCTAACTTGGCTGATCTTGGGATCCGCCGTGGTGTTCCCAGTGGGTCCAACCAACTCTCAGACACACGGCAATGACAATGACTGCCAATTCCTACTTGGGAAGGGCATCACCTGGTGAAGGAGGGGTGGGGACCGCAGCCCTGGTGGCACTCCCAGAGATGGGACATGGGTACCTCACTCCACCAAGGCAAGGCTGGGCTGTCTCAGTTAACTCCAGGGACAATTTGTGCAAAAGCCATGTGACACTTGAGGGATGTGGTATCACTGCTGTGGTTTCTAAGCTGCCTGTTTCGGATCCAGAGTTCTATTTGTCCTCCCCTTCCTCCCCGCCAGCGCCCTGTCCCAGGTCTTGCTGGCAGCGTCACCATGGTCTCTTGGCTGCTCTAGCTGCTTCTGACTGGTCTCCTCTCTCACCTAGTCTTCCTTGTGCTTCTTGGAGAAGCATCTTGGGCTGTTGGCACCAGCGCCGCCCCTCCAGGAGCAGTGGCCTCCAGCACCTCGGCAGCACTCAGTGTCCCTAGGGTTGGGCTCGCAGCATCTCAGCTCCCGGGCTACCTCAAGGTCTCGTGTTTGTTTGGGGACCTATGATGTGTCGCACATACAGCCATGAAAGCAACCCCCATTGGTGTATCTCTGCCACCAAGAGCCGATGGCAGATAGACATTAGAGAACCTCACCTGCACGTGTAAAATGACAACTGCACCCAGGGACACACAGCAGGGAGAGAAACTGGGGGACTGGGCAGAGGGCCTGGGGGACACTTCCTAGAGAAGGCAAGGGCTGAGCTGGGGAGGGAGCCGAGTATAGAAGGGAGCAAAAATGAGCATGTGAGGTTGACCCCAGCAATGGCTTCAAGGAAGGCAGCGGGGGTGGGGGGGCTGGAGCTCAGGGAGCAAGCAGGAGCGTGCTATCGTTTAAGACAGGACAGAGGGGTCACACGAAGCACTGAAGGACATGTCGAGCATATTCCTCTTTATCCTTAGAACAATGGGGAGCCATTGAAGGGTTTAGGCAGGGAAGGGACAAGGTTAGATTGAAAAGAGTATCTCCAAGCTGGATGTGGTGGCGCACGCTTGTAATCCCAGTGCTTGGGAGGCTGAGACAGGAGGATCACAGGTTCGAGACCAGCCTCAGCAACTTAGTGAGACTCCCAGCAACCTAGTGAGACCCTGTTTCTAAACAAAGAAAAATAAAAGGGGCCGGGGGTATAGCTCGGAGGTAGAATGCCCCTGGGTTCAATCCCCAGTGGAAGGAAGGAAGGAAGGAAGGAAGGAAGGAAGGAAGGAAGGAAGGAAGAAAGGAGTCTCCAGTTGCTATGCAGAGGGGACAGGAGTGTGTGGATGGGCCCCTGGGACATTATAGGCGTGCAAGGAGAGGTAAGAAAAGCATCTACCAGAATGTTGAGATGGGGCACAGAGGAAAGCGGTGGTTCAGAGAGACTCGGCAGTGAAAACACCGGATGCACGTTGAGGATGCAGGAGGGAACTTATTTGCAGAATTTGGATGGCTGGAGACACCATTCACTGAGGTAGGAAATTGAGGAGAAGTCATGCTCTGGAGGAGGGGGAAGCCTGAATCTGGTTTGGGGCAGGGAGGTCTGAAGACCATTAGGACATGCAGGGTCCGGTTCCCTTCAGTCCTTGTTCCTTTCTAACTGACAGCGACTTCCTCCACATCCAAATACACAGGCTTAGCCCGGCGTGGTGGCGCACGCCTGGAATCCCAGTACTTGGAGGCTGAGACAGGAGGATCACAGGTTTGTAGCCAGCCTTAGCAACTTAGTGAGGCCCTCTGCAACTTAGTGAGACCCTGTTTCAAAATAAAAAATTAAAAAATAAAAAAAGGCTGGGGGGCGTCATCCAGATGTAGAATGCCCCTGGGTTCAATCCCAGTACCAAAAAAAAAAAGAAAAAAATCATATACTTCACCGGGATTATTTCCCCAGCCAGGAACAAACTTTCCACCGCCATCCCCTCTGGAGACCCAGCCCCTCCCAGCCCAGCTTGTCTTCCTAGAAGTCCTGTGGGTCCACCAGCTTTCATCTGGCACTGAATTGAAGCTGAGACACAAGACCCAGGGATGCCTGGCCACCATCACCCAAAACCAAAGCCCCAAAGATGCTCACGGTCTGCCTTGGCTTCTCGGCTTCATCTCTAGTTATTTGCACGCACATCTTAGTGCCCTGCCCGGAAGACAGGAACCCTACCTTGTAGTCTTTGAAGACTCCATGCCCCCATGCCCCTGTTGAACCACAGCCACCCCCCAAGCCCCGTGGTATACAGCCACGTTTACATTTCAGTATGTGCATTCCAAATAGGCGGCGGGAGGTGCTCGCTAAAGCACCATTCCATCTTGCGCTCAGGAGCCGAGGCCGGGCAAATGGATCTGTGAGAAAATGCTCTTTAAAATGCATTACGTGCATGAGTTTAAAGAGACGCCTGCTGCTCGGTGAATTTCAAAAAGGAGCAAGCCGGTGATGAACGACCTCAGGTTGTTACCGGGCTAAGGAACAAGGGGCTCTGTCTGTCTGCCGGTAAATAAAGTGTGGACATATATCACCTCCGGGGCTCTGCCGAGGGGAGGCTCTCAGACCTGTTGGACAGGAATACACAGTCCCGCGCTCATCAGACTGTTACAAGAAGGTTCTTATTTGGTTGAAATATGAAAAGGGTCGCAGCTGGGAGGAGGGGATCCCACATCGGTCATGGAGAGGAGGGTCCCAGGTTCACAGTCCTATGTGGACATGCTTGAAAACCAAGGTGGCCTTTGGCCTCGAGGCGCGGATGGACAGCTATGACTGTCGCTGGTTTTCTGTTTGAAACAAATTGAGCAGAGTCTACTGTTAAACTTTCAGTCCCGAGCAGCACTTTGAGACAGGTCTAGGACGCTTCCAGGTCCAGGCATGATAGGGGAAGAAAGAGTCGAGTTTATCAATGGTATCGCAATTATAGCCTCTGCTTCTCTTCCTCCTGGAACTAGCTGTGAAATTAGAAAACAGAAAGCAATTAGCCCTTACTAAATACGCCCGTGTTGGAGCACTGTGCTAGGCACCGTGGGGAGAGGTCCCCGAGCTGCAGAAGCCTCGTGGCGCTGCTGGGCTCTGTGCCTCGGTGGAGCTACACACGGCTGAGCTCGGGCAGGTGGCTGCGTCGCGCCGTCTGGGGATGAAGCAAAGCGGTTTCCCAGACGAGCCACATCTGCAGCTCGCCTGCCCTTTGGGGAGCGGAGACGGCTTCCTTTCATGTATTACAAATCGTCCCAGGGCTGCCTGGGCTCCGGCGCTGCCGTTGTCACAGGGTGATGCACAGAGGCAAGCGCGGGATGAAGGATGGGCTCCGTCCCGTCAAGGTGAGCAGGTGTATAATCACCCCGGAGTGAGTGGTTTGGGCAATTATTCATGTAGACTCTATTTTCCAAGATGGACAGCTTCTCATCAGGACTCCGGGGAGCTGGGTTTGTGACCTTGGGCAAGTTATTTGCTTCTGGGAACCCTGCCCCCCCCCATCTGTGGATGAACGGCACCTGCCAACCAGTCCCCAGGGTGCATTTGCGAGCCCTGGCTGCCCCCACCGCTTCAGTATTCCAACCCACACTGGTTAAGCGAAGCAATGAATGATGTGCGGGCGCCAGCTTCGCCCTGCGCTGGGACGCAGGCTCCGTGTTCAGCCCCCAGGGCCAGCCTCATTCATTAAGCAAGCATTTATTGAGTGCTTGCTGGGTGCCAGCAGTACCCTGGCCACGGTGCAGGAAGGAAGCTATGTTGCCTACGGGGGCCGTGTTGGTTTGCTGAGATGGGATTTTTTTTTCAAGTACTGGGGATTGAACCCAGGAGTGTTCTACCTCTGAGCTACACCCTCAGCCTTATCTTTTATTTTGAAACAGGGTCTCACTAAGCTGCTGAGGCTGGTCTGGAACCTGCAATCCTCCTGCCCCAGCCTACCAAGTACTGGGATTACAGGATTGCACCACCACTCCCAGCTTGCTATTGAGATTTCCATGGTGGGTCGTTTGAGATCAACTCTGGGCCACCGTGGCCCTGGGCTTCCCACCTTGCACTTGCTAAGGAGACAACTGAGCCTGCCATAAGGCTGAGGCTCTGGAGCCCCACGGCCTGGGTTCAAATCCCTGTATTTACCACTTAATATTGCTGCGATTGGAGAGGTGACATTCCCCCTTTGCCTCGGGTTCCTCAACTACAGACTAGGAGAAGAATTACGTAAAATGCTTGAAATAGCACCAACGTGGAGGGACCTCAATAAACTGACTTTCTGGTCATTGCTACTTCTATTACCATTTTTTTTTTTTTTTGGTGGTACTGGGGATGGAACCCAGGGGTATTCTACCTCTGAGCTACACCCTTAGTCCTATTTTATTTATTTATTTATTTTTTACTTTGAAACAGGTTCTCACTAAGTTGCAGAGGGCCTCAATAAGTTGTTGAGGCTGGCCTCAAACCTGCAATGCTCCTGTCTCAGCCTCCCAAGTACTGGGATTACAGGCATGCGCCACCACGCCCAGCTCCATTGAGCTTTTTTTTTTTTCCCCCAGAACTGGGGATGGAACTCAGGGGCATTCTACCTCCGAGCTACACCCTCAGCCCGATTTTTTATTCTTTATTTTGAAACAGGGTCTCACTAAGTTGCGGAGGACCTCATTAAGTATCTGAGGCTGGCCACGAACCTGAATCCTCTGGTCTCAGCCTCCCAAGTACTGGGATTACAAGCATATGCCACCATGCCTGGCTCCTATTTTTTAATTTTTATTTTGAAACAGGGTCTTGCTAGGTTGATGAGAGTCTCTCTCACTTCTTGCTGAAGCTGTCCTGGAACCTGCAATCCTCCTGTCTCAGCCTCCCAAGTACTGGAATTCCAGGAGTGCACCACCACACCCAGGTCCATTGAGCTGTTTTTTAAAAGAAAGTGTGTAGTAGCCATAAAGTCATGCATGCTCACAAAAGGACACCTTCCTTGGGCTTCCTTGCTGCCTGAGGCCACAGCATGGGGCGGCTCTGTGTCTTCACTTTTGTCTTGTGACTTTGAGGCCACATCTCCATCTCTTGCTAAGTCTGGAGGGAAACCTGGCATGCAGGTCCTAGGTCCTCTGCAGAGTGCCACCCATGAGACTGATTGGCATGAAGCAAACCTACAGTGGAAGGAGGGACTGAGGGTGGGACATTTCAAAGTGACTCTACTTGCCCTGGAAAATCCTGTCCCTGGGTCTCTGGGCCCTTGACTAGGAATCCCTGGCCCCAAATCATGGCTCGCCACTGCTCACGTGGTTACTGAAAACATTACTCTTTCAACATGGCGGCATCGTAACAAGTACTGTGAGAGCTCACCTCACGCTCCTATCCCCCAGAGCAGGTTTTCGCAGTCTAGAGTGTATTTTTCTTTTACAGCATATCACAATTCATAGGCTAAATGTTGATGGAAAATATTTGACCCATATTTATTTAGATTTCATAAAACTTAGAATGGAAGACATAGATCCACACATTCTACTGATCCCAAGTGAGCTTGAAGGCTTTTCCATTACAGCATCAAGTGTCACCGTTTTAAGTTTTAATGAAGTCAAAGGAGACGTGGGTTTCTTGGGGCCACAAGAAGGGGATGTTTGGGAGGTAGTCCTTCTTACTCTTCTGATCCAATTGCAGATAAGACGTAAGACATCCAGTTACACTGGAATTTCAGATGGGTGATGGATCGTTTTCTAGTCCAATATCCCATGAAATATTTGGGACATGTCTATACTAAAGCATTAATCTTCCTTATGTGAAATCCCAGTGTAACAGGGTCCTGGAATTGCAGCTGCCCTCTCCACAGTCCTATGTTAGGGGCCCGGATCCCTTTGAAGCTTTGTGAAAACCAGGACCCTGTTTGTGGAAAGGGCCCAGGCCACACTCGTGACAGCTCTGGGGATCATAGAACCCTTTGAAAGTCGCTCATGGACTTAAACCAGGACTCAGCAATCTTTCCCTCTAAAGTGCCAGATGTAAATATTCTACCCCACAGCAGCCATCGGTGTGGCTGTGTGCCAATAAGACATTACAGGAAATTCAAGTTCACATTCCTATAAGTAATTTCCAGATATTCAGAAAAATATTCTTCTTCCTTTTCTTTTTCTTTTCTTTTCTTTTTTTCTTTTTTTTTTTTTTTTTTTTTTTTTTTTTTTTTTTTTGCGGTACCGGGGATTGAACCCAGGGGCATTCTACCTCCGAGCTACACCCCAGCCCTATTTTTTTATACTTTATTTTGAAACCGGGTCTCACAAAGTTGCAGAGGGCCTCACGAAGTAGCTGAGGCTGGCCGCAAAGCCGGATCCTCCAGTCTCCACCTCCCAAGTACTGGGATTACAAGCGTGCGCCACCACGCCCGGCCTTTTTTTTCTTTTCAACTGTTTTTTGGCTCTGTGTGTGTATGTGCGTGTGTGTGTGTGTGTGTGGTATTGGGGATTGAACCCAAGGGCATTCTACCTGCAAGCCACACCCCCAGCCCTATTTGATTTTTATCTTGAAACAGGGTCTTGCTAAGTTGCTGAGGGTCTTGCTAAATGGCTGAGGCTGGCCTTGAATCTGTGATGCTCCTGTCTCAGCCTCCCATGTACTGGGAACATGGGAGATGGGTGCTACCATGCCAGGCTCAATCATTCAAAAAGGCATGTATGTCCCTATCATTCTGAATTTCATTATGATGTGTGATTACAATGCACCAATGAACACACACACACACACACACACACACACACACACACACACACCGGGGGAAAATATGAAAAATAAAATAAAAAGGTAAAACCATTCCTAGCAGGCGGGCTGGGTTTTCTCCTTCTCCTTTTTGCCAGCCCCCGGTCCTGACTGTTCTCACACGATCCTCCCGCCTCCTCTCCCTGCCCGCCCACCGTTTGCTTCTGTGACCCCAGGTCTTCCTTTCCGATGCTGCGATGCTGCGATGCTGCGTGCACCATGGCTGGTGGGGTCCAAGGAGGGATGGCACAGAGCTGGCCTTGGTTTCCCCGGGGAGCGAAGCCGGACCCCAGACGGGCCCTTCTCTGGGATTAAATCACCAGTCAGCCTCAGCCTGGCTGTCCGTGCTCCGGAGCTGCTGGAGACGAGGGTGAAATGGGCCTTGCTGACGGGCAGTGTGGAGGGCCAGGCCACAGAGGTACCCCTGGAGCAGGAGGAAGCGGGCACAGTGCACCAGGCGGCTTGCAAGAAGTGCTCGGTGCTTCCTGGAAGGAGAGGGAGGACTAATTGGGGTACATGCAGCAAGGAGGGGTTGCTGATGCCAGGCCTTGCCACTAACATCAGTGGGGTGGGGCTTCCCAGCGGGGTGGTGGCTTTCTTGGGGTGTTTTTTTTTTTTTTGCAGTACTGGGAATTGAACCCAGGGGCATTCTACCTCCAAGCTACACCCTCAGCCCAATTTTTTATTCTTTATTTTGAAACAGGGTCTCACTAAGTTGCGAAGGGCCTCATTAAGTAGCTAAGGCTGGCCGCGAACCTGCGATCCTCCTGTCTCAGCCTCCCAAGTACTGGGATTACAAGCATGTGCCACCACGCCGGGCTCTTGGGGTGTTTAGGAGGAGACAGGGAGTGGGCCACCTCTTTTGTTTTCCATGACTCCTCTCTCTTTGAATTGTTGGCTAATTTGCTACTGGTTTGTACTAGTGGGGCTCACTCAACGGGGAAGTGTGGCAAGGACCCAGCATGGCTTAAAGCACACACTAGGAGGGCAAAACGCCATTGAGTATAGCGAGGCCTCCCCCAGGGGGCATCCTGTAGTCCAGGACAGGACCGGCCCTGCTCCTCTACTCCACGGAGGAAAAATGGCGGGGCAGCAGGAGAGTGAGCCTTTCAGGAGGCTGAAGGGAGGCTGAAGGGACTTGGGGAAAGGCCTGTGCTTGGAGCATGACCTCGTTCTCCCCCATCCTGAGGTCCTAGGACACCACTGGCCCAGAGGAGGCCCTCAGTGGTCCTCCGTTGAAAAACAAACATGTCATTTCCACCAGCTCTCGGGGTCGGTCCTTCTTGCTGCTGTTGCTCCTAGAAAGCTCTTCTTTCGTGACACGTGACCTTAGAAGTGGTTGCTTTTCTATGCCTTTTCTTAATAAAATAAAAAGTGACAATTTCTTCTGCTAAGTATTTTTATTTTTGTACTGGTCTATGAAATCCCAAACCTAGGGACCTATTCCTTAAATGAATAGATCGGGACAACATATCAGTGTGTTAATTGAATCCCTGAAGCTCCTGAAAATAGTTTACATCCACCCATTGCTCCTATTTACTATAAAGGGCTCCCCCCCCCCGATACTGGGGATTGAACCCAGGAGCATTCTACCTCTGAGCTACACCCCCAGCTTTTATTTTTTATTTTGAAAGAGGGTTTTGCTAAGTTTCTAAGGGTCTTGCTACATTGCAGAGGGTCTCCCTAAGTGGCTGAGGCTGACCTCAAACCTGTGATCCTCCTGTCTCAGCCTCCCAAATATTGGGATCACAGGGGTGTACCACCACGCCCGGCTCTAAAGCCTTTTTATACAAGCTGCTCTGAGTCCCTCTGTGAGCTTGTAAAACAAGGCATTCCAAAGCATTTAATATTGATTCCCTCAGAAGGTACTGGGGCAACTCTTTCTGGATGACAGAATCTGCAAATTCAGCGTATGATTCTGTTCCCCTGTGTGAGGCTGCTTCCAGGGGGCTGGTCCACGACTCGGGCAATAGAGGAATCGAGGCAGAAAGCTGGGGAGATGACTGATAATCTATGGTACCTGCCCAGAACAGCCCAAGGAGAAAAGAAAAGTGAGCTGGGTCTAAGATACCCCGGGTAGCACCTGCCGAGGAGGAGGCGTGAGGAACAGACAGGCTGAAATTTCATTAAGAGGGTCTTGAAAAATCAACCTGTCAGGATTAGACTCTTGTTCTTTCCAAGTGGTTTTTGAATTTTCAGGGTTTTTTTTTTAAAGAAATAAATAATTCTATAGATCCTTTCCCCCAATCAGTTGCCTGTCTTTGAAATTAACCATTTCCCTGGCTTTCCTGTGATTGGGATGAAGTTCTCCCTGGTCTTTCTGAAGTGCTATTGTGCGGGATGCAACTTTGAAATGTGATGGGGAAAAAAAAATTAGCATTTCCAGTGAACTGGGAAGAATGCATCTGATTTCAAAATGTGTACTTAAAAAAGAAAGAGCGCGCCCAAATTGATTTTACCAACGATAGGGCTCATTCTGCCTGGCCAAATCTGAAATGCATTTTTGCAAAAGGACAGCTTTATTTATGATTTTTTTAAGAAAAGAAATATGAGATTCGGGCACAGTGTGTGTGTGTGGGGGGGGGAAGCATCGTGAGAAATTAATATAGCCTGGATTAATCAAAGCGCCTGCTTTTAAGCCGTGTGCCCCCAAAGAGGAGTGAATTAATGAGCAATTTATGCAATGAATATATTTTTTCTTTCATTATCTAGGTATTTCGGAGGAATGTGCTTCTTCTGACTGGAATTCTCCAGATACTTCTCTGAAATTTTAGCCTCATTTTGCATGTATAATTACAGCCTCCAGTTGTTTGGAGAGCAGATCTCAAGGCAGCCTCACCCCCACCCTCATGCAAATCCAGCCGCTGTCTCCCGGAGACCTTCCAAACAAGAATCCATTCTGGAACCACCCTTAGGCCAGCATCTCCAGGGCTGGTGTGGGAAGAGGGTGTGTGAATAAGAATACAGATGCCCAGTCCCACCCACAGAGACTCAACCCCGGCAGGTTTGGGGTGGGGCCTTGGAACATGCATTTTTCAAGGGCGGTGGAGCAGAGAGTGGCCCAGCTCTGCTCCCCTCTGGAGAACAAACACTAAATTAGGCAAGTTAATGTATGTGCCTCCTTACAAGGGCACGGTGCAGACCCAAGGCCGCACCTGAGGGCTCGCGAGGGGAGATGGACTTGCCTCCCCTGCACAGTGGCGATGGAGATCCCCCAGGGAACACGAGCAGCGTCCGTGGGAGCCACCTGGACTTGCAGCCTGCCTGGTTCCAGCAGCCCCTAGAAATGCTGGCAGCGCCACCCGGTAGAGACCTCATATTCTGCTATTGTGTGGCCTCAAGGGAATGGGGAGGGGGGAGGGGACTAGGTGGGTGGAATTCCCAGACTCCCGGCCTATAGTCTTATCTCCCCCTGCAGCTTTATCAAAATGTACCACTAGGTTGCCAGAAACAATAGGTGCGCGGGGCCAAGACGCTGGAGCCATTGAGAGCTCTGAGCACAGATGTGGGTCCGCTGGGTGGATTGCCCTTCTCTTCAGAATCAATGGAGCAGCTCCACCTGAGAGCAAGGAGCTGGGCAGCAGGCCTCGCCGAGGAGCCTGAGTCCCCTCCTTCCTGGCCATGGCCGCTACTGCCTGCTCCCTCCCTGGCTACCTCCTCCACCAAGGCATGGTGGCGCACGCCTGTAATCCTAGTACTTGGGAGGCTGAGACAGGAGGATCTGGGTTCAAGACCAGCCTCAGCAACTTAGCGAGGCTCTCAGCAACCTAGCAAGACCCTGTTTCAAAACAAAAAATTTAAATAAAAAAAAGGGTTAGGGGTGTATCTCAGAGGTAGAATGTCCCTAAGTTCAATCCCCAGTAACACAGATAGATGATAGATAGAGAGATGGGTAGATAGATAGATGATAGATAGTTAGATAGATGATTGATTGATAGATGATAGATGATAGAGAGATAGAGAGATAGGTGATAGATAGATGATAGATAGATAGATGATAGATGATAGATAATATATAGATGATAGATGATGATGATAGATAGATGATAGATAGACAGGTAGATAGATAGATAGATAGATAGATGGTAGAAGATAGATGATAGATAGATAGATAGATGATAGATGGTTGATTGATAGATGATAGATAGGTGATAGATAGATGATAGATAGACAGGTAGATGATAGATAGATAGATAGATAAGATAGATAGATAGATGTAGATAGATAGATAGATAGATGATATAGATAGTAGATAGATAGATAGATAGATAGATAGATAGAGATAGATGATAGATAGATAGATAAATAGATAGACAGACAGATAGATGTTTGGGAATTGGGTTGGGCAGTGTTGGGATACAACCTGATCCTAAAGTGCTTGATCAGGGGACAGATGGATCCCTGGCCTGTCTCCCTCTACTCCAGCCCCTCCTGGTCTTCAAAGTCAGGAGAGGCCCCCATTCATCCCCCGTCCCCTCCTTTCCATCTGCCCCTCTTAGGTCTAAAGTAAGGGGGGGACCCCCAGCTGGCCTCTGATCTCCCCCACCTGAGATCTTCCTGGGACCAGAAACTTCAAGTTCTGGAAAACACAAGCAGGCGCTCCTTCTGGCCACCCTCCCCTCTGCCACGTTTCCATTAGCACAGAAATCACAGCACCGAGCCTTGCCGGCTTCCCGGCTCGGATAATTATTTCCTCATTAGCTCCATTCACATTCACCTGCAACCTTCATTAGACACCGGTGTATAAAATGGTCATCTCCCGGCACACACAGCCAACCGAGTCCACAGCGCCGCCCAGCCCGTCCCCGAGCCAGAGGGGTGGTGGGCGACAGCCCCACTTTCCCATGCGAATGCAGGAGAGAGGCCTGGAGGGGGGCCATGTCCTTGCTCCCTCCCAGAACCCCCCCCCCCCTGCTGCCTGAGCTGCCGCCATTAGCAGCCCGGTGATGTGCGTTGACAATTGCTGTCTTCCTGTGCCTGGGAACAGGCGTGGGAGGATGGCATAGGCATGGCAGGCCAGCTGGAGTACCTGGAGCTTCTGCAGGCCTGAGTCTCCCCATCATCCCCCAGAGGAGGTCCTGCCTTTGTGACTGACAGCCCAGGGGCTCAGCACGACTCCTGAAATGGTCACATATGTCCACTCATTCAACAGCATCTACTGAATGCCTACTTGGTGCCAGGCCCTAGCCTGGTTACTGGACTTCAGCAGACAACCAAAGAAAGCCCATCCCTGTAGAATCAACCGATGGGGTAGAAACCGTGCCGTTGGCCACACGTGGCTGTCTTGAGCCAACAAGAGCCACAATCGCGTTTAGTTCGACTTAACACGCTGCGGCCAAGGGACAGGAAAACAAGGCCACCGACGTGCTAGAGGTGTCGGTGCTATGCTCAAAAGCAGGGACCAGGGAGGGGGCAGGAGTATGTGTGGACATATCTGGGCAGGCTGTTCCCTAGGAGACGGCCCCGTGGCTCCCAGCCTGCCATCCACAGGCTACGTTTGGGTCCCTCTTCACCCCTCTCAGGGTGGCACTCGCCTCTGGAGTCCCAGTGTTCTCCATCTGTGTGACTCTGGGCATGTCACCAGCTTCTTCAGCTCTGTCTGTCCCTAGGAATGGGGTAGCCTGGCGTACCCTCTAAGTACCAGCAAGCTGGCATGTGCCCTGTGTAGACCCTGTCGGACAGTTCAGTCTCAGTTCCTTCGCTGTAGGAGAGCTGTAGGCAGCAACTTGCAACGGGTCTACTCCATCCCTCTCAGCCTCCCGCACTACTGTCGGGATTATCTTAAGACCCCCAAAAGGATAGCCCACTCCTGACCTTTCAGAACTATCTCCGGGCTAGCCAGAAACTCTTGGCCTTTCCCAGCTCCGGGTCCAGCGCCTAAATGAAAGTTTGAAGAAGGATTAACTAGGCTTCCTAGCAGAGAAAAATCAACAAGCGGGAGCTGTCTGTCCAAGAGCCCACGCGATGGCGGCCACGCTGTAACCAGCTCCCCGCTAAGCAGGCACTTTGGGTAATTCGCAGGCAAAAGGGAGAGGTGGGGGGGCAGGAGATGTGCAGCATGGCAGTGACTCTGCAAATACCGCCCTCAGCCCTGGAGTTCTCTGTGTCCCAATTAGGAGACACCATTATGCCGGCACCGCTGGAAGCCTCCGGTGTGTGTCTGCAATGTAATATGGAGATGGCTTGCATGCCAGTGCCCGGCAGAGCCCCCTGGCCCTCTGTGGTTAACCAGCCAGACCGCAGATCTTTGGGAGGGGAGCTTTCTCCCCTACCCCGTCTCCAGAGCTCCCTGTCGTGATGGCTCTGAGAAAGGGCTGCAGGCAGGTGTCCATCCAACTCAACCCTGGGGCTCATTAGGGCCTCCCTCCCAGCTTAGGACTGGCAGCACTCAGGGTGTAGCTGGCGACGGAGAATGGACAATACATTCTAAAATGGAATGGAAAATGCGGTTTAAAATGGAATAGAGAGCCAAGGTCATCACCGCTATTCAGAGGTGGGCAGAGCAGTCAGGGAGCACAGTGTACTTTGGGGAGACCGCTTCCCCATCACCCGATTTGCTGCTCGGCAGAGTAATTTGAAAGCTCACGGTGAAGGTCTATTTTTTCCTCTTCCGTTGATCATATTGATTGAGGGAGTCCAAGAAACCTGGTCATTGACAGTAAAATCGATTTGCTGGGGACATGGGGTGATGGCGCGGAGCTACGCACCCCAAGTTTCAGCCTCCAGGGTCCCGCTCCATGGTTTTTGCCTATCTACAGGCTTCGCTAATATTTCCTTAATATCGCTTTGTTCTTTCATTATCTAAAGACATGATTTGAAAAGGAAATTAGACGCTACCATAGTGAATGGAAAAATCCGTGTCACTTGCCACAGATAGGAAATACTCATACTAATAGTCCATAATGTGCTGATTAGCACAACCATCCCCCACTCTGCTTCGGGGAGCAGGGGGTTAAGGGGGACGGGAGCTCCGGAACAAGTTTGGGCCCATGGCTGCAGGGTGTTGACGTGGGAGACACTGGAGCATCACAGAAGATTAGCAAAGCAGAGGATCCTTTGGAAACAACCCCCCACATGAAAATTGCTGAGAGCCGGAGAGGGGCTGAGCTTCCTCAAGGCAAGAGCCGCGCCCCAGTTTGTTTCCCAGTAATCCATCCCCCCTCCCCGGTGATGTACTTCTCCTATCAAATTAGCACAGGGTGGTTTCGGTTATTTTTTTTAATTAAATTTTATACTTTGATTTCTGAGCACTTCTTTCTGGCTTGAAAATCAAAACAAACAAAGGGTACGCAGGGAGGTGTCCTTGGGGCCTCTCTCGCCGCGCCCCTCCCGGGCACCAGCGGGCCAAGCGACTTCCAAGGTGTATGCCAGTTGGGCACAGGTGTGTGTTTTTTCTTTTTTTATTTTTTTTGGCGGTACCGGGGATGGAATCCAGGGGCATTCTACCTCCCAGCTACACCCACAGCCCTATTTTTTTATTCTTTATTTTGAAACAGGGTCTCACTAAGTTGCAGAGGGTCTCACTAAGTAGCGGAGGCTGGCCGCGAACCCCGATCCTCCTGTCTTAGCCTCCCAAGTACTGGGATTACAAGCGTCGTCACCACGCTCGGCTTTTCCTTTTTTATAAACACAGATGGCGGTGTACTATCAAATGGCTCTACACCTTGTGTCAACAGTGCGGCAACGCGGCTCCGATCCCGGCACAATGAACCACCTCCTGGTGCTTGGTGAGGCTGTCGCAAGGGAGGAGTGGGGTTTATTTACCCAGTCTGGGATGATGGGTACCTTCCTCCTGCCCAGGCTGTTGCTCTAACAAACGGCTCCTCAATGAATTAAGCTGGATATTCATCACGGGGGCCTGTATGGACAGCGCAGCATAAATTCCTAGCACTATCATTAGCCTGCGCTTTACAACGTTGTTTAGTGCGTGTGCATAACATTCACTGTGCCTATGAGAAGCAGGTGCTATGGTGAGGAAGTCAAGACCAGGAGACAGGAGCTCAGAAAGGTTGCTTTTTATTTTCTCCATGTCAAGAAAATTCCTCTCCCGGCCTCAGTCTGTAGAAAAAAAAAGGATAATTCAGTTTGAGCTGCACACCCGCTGACTGGGTTCTCTATGAATTATGGATTTTTAAAAAGACAGGAAGGGAGGTGAGATATTGGATTCCCCAAACTGGTTTTATCTTACTCAATTTAAAGTTCATCTCGTCTCTCTGATTTGGGCACTGGCGTGAAAAGGCCGCCGCAGCACACAGGTCTCTGGCCTTCATGCAATTAGTCCGTGGGCTTCCGTGGTCCCTGGAAATGGGGGGTTTATGTTTCTGTGTTTGCGGGCTGCTTCCGTGGTTCCTGTCTGCCAGGTTTCTGGAACACAGCCTGCTGGCTTTGTCATTATTGGTAGGGAAACCGAAGCCCCGGCCCCAGGCCTTGAACGGATGATAAGATGCAGCAAGAGGGCTCGAGGGGCCCCCAGGCTGCTGGGGTGGTGGCTAAGAGGGAGGCTGTCTCCGAGGGGGCAGACACAGTGGAAGATTTTTGAAGATGGTAAACATGAGCGGTGACTCAGAAATGCAGCACAGCCGCGTCCTGATGCAGGAACCTACTCCATCTCTAAGAAGTCTCATTGACACACCGAGCAGGCCAGAGCCAAGGGGTCTGTGCCAGCCGCGAAATCGTGCTCCGGACATTTGAACTTGTCTGATTTGGGGTTGAACCGACTTGCTGACAAGGGTGCTATTAGGATCTAGTGGGAAGAGGCTGGGGTCACTGCTGTGCATCCTCGAAGACGCAGGACCATCCCCACAATAAAGAATTATCCCCACTGAAATGTCAACGGTGGCCGGGCGTGGTGGCGCACACTTGTAATCCCAGTACTTTGGGAGGCGGAGACCGAAGGATCCGGGTTCGCGGCCAGCCTCAGCTCTCTCTCTCTCTCTCTCTC